>CM061189.1:20000000-20147500 GCA_030763345.1 Mythimna separata
GTTTTGCGGGATTAATGATTCCACTTTCCCTTTCCTACCATCGCACTACCCGACGTACGGTAAGTGTCCACCTTTGTTGACACCACTACGTTCTGGACTAAGCATTTTGGCTCATCGTTTATACTGCGTATATTGAAGGACTGGAACATCTTGCCTACTGCGGTCTTCCCTTCCAATTATAATTTAGGTGTCTTTAAGGCAATAAACAATAAAATAACCATAGGTTCTTAATAGACTACTGCGCTTCACCATCAACGATTGCATCACTGCTTACCATCATGTGGGATATCAGTCACACTGGTATATAATTAAAACAAAAAAAAATATTAAAAAGACGGTGTTATTTCTTCGTTGTCATTGACGTTAGAAATCAAAATTATTTCACAATTTTTGTGGTTTTTGAGACTCTGCATTTTATTTTTTATTTATTCCACTTCTTAGTTGTGGCGTCGTATCGCGGTTAGCCTAACATAAACCAGTTTCAAAAGATACTGCTGCTACTACTCTGAATGCAAATGGAATATTTGACTTTTTGATGAAGCTCCCAAAATCACAATGTGTATGCAATATTTGAGCATTTTCCTGCATTCTTCTTAGAAATGTATTTTGATATCCGATCAGGAAACACAACTTTTGAATAAAAATAAACTAAATCGTTTGATGAATAATAATAAATGAGAATGACGGAGTTCTGCGGCAACAATCATAAAATAAAGAAAAACTCTACCGAAATAAGAACCTCCGTTTTTTGAAGTCGTTTAAAAATTAAGTAGAACGTTCGTCAAAAGAAATGTAAGCAAAAAAAGATGTTTTATGTTTGTGGGAATATTAAATTCGATTTCAGGATCTTTCATTGTTATTTTCTTACTTTGGATTCTCTTACTATTTACCGCGGAACCGCAGAGAAAAGTTAGGATAAAATATCAAAGAAACCAGAATAATTCTCGATTGCGTATTCCCCTCAGGTACTACGATGGTTAAAACTCAATATATATTTTCGGGGTCATTCTGTGTACGCAATTTGGTCGGACATAATCCCGGAGACAGCTGTGTCTGCACGTGTCCAATGTGTCCGATGTGTCCGTATCGAACACAACCCGAACCTTAGACGGTGCCTATTAGACATAGCCGCTAGGCTTGGGGAAAGTTAATCGATATGTAAATATATCGATATATATCAAGTTTTTTTCCCTAAAACTAATTTAAATACGAATACCAAATTCGTTTCGTTTTATAACGTAGCTCACAGTTTAATATAATGCTCATTATCACCACTTCCATACACGTACAGTAATTAAGGAAACCCGTTTACTAGGCTTACGCTGTCTGTTTGTCTGCGGGCTGTATCTCATATACCGATTTATCTGGTAAACCATCGAAATTTTAAACCCTGAATGTTTTATTGCTTAAACTAGATTATTATTGCGTACAAAAAATTATAACTTTTAAATTGTAAAATAAAATAAATAAAAATAAGTGTTAATCTGGTTCGCAATGTTTACACCCTGTGTAATAATACTCAATCGAGGCCACATTATCCCTTACCATCAGGTGAAAGAGTGGTCAAATGCGAGCCTTTTTATACCTAATAAAAAGTTACTGATTGGATTCGATATACATACTATTATTGCAGACTATTCTTTATCTGCCCGTCCCTAGCATGTAGCGCGTAGCTCCGTAGCCCGTAGAGCGTAGCGGACACGTAGCGCGTAGCACCGTAGCCCGTAGAGCGTAGCGGACACGTAGCAGCGTAGCAGCGACTGACAGCGCGCGCCGGGCGCTACGCACAATAAGCGGTTAGCTTATTTACTGCATATTGTATGAGCTTCCTCTTCCTTACATATTCCGAGGCTGTGCGACAGTTTCACATCATCCTTTCTTTCCTATACTCCTATAAAATTTGCTTCCTTTTCCTTGTTTTAGTCTATCCTTAGAACATTGATTAAAACTCATAATATTAGGGAAAACACAGATACGATATTCTTATTTTCAACATGGTGGAAAATTGATATAATTTAGGCACAAAATATTTCAAGAAAAATACGGAGAATTCCATTCATTCCGTCTATCAAAATCTGAATCAAAATCAAATTATGAAAATTATAAATATTTTAGTTTTTAACTCACGTTGAATGTTGAACATTTTATGAAAATTATCTCAACCCTTAATTATCTCTGTTGTATTCAAATAATGATCTAACTTTCTAACAAATAATTAGACGAGAAATTAAATTGGAAACGTAAAACAGGGTAATGGCTGAAGTTTTAGCAGAAATTGTAATGTTAGTGTAGCGTGTGTGCAGCGGGTACACGACACGCCGCCGCACGCCGCAGCCGCCGCAGCTTCCTGCAGCGTGCGGCCGGGGGCGCCACCGGCGTGCGCGGGCCCGCACACAGCCACACAGCACGCATGTACACACACACAACACACACAGTAGCTCCACAGTTACTCCTATACGGTCTCTGCAATATTGACACAACGTTAATTAGCACTCTTTGTTCCGAACCAACTTTATTATTTAATTTACGACGCGAGTGCAAAATTTAACCGAATTTTTCATTCTATTATTTGATTTTGACGTAATAAAGTTTGGTCGACCCCGCCGGCGGCGGCGGCGTCCACACAACGTTAGAATTAATAATGTGTCCCCCGCAGATCATCGCCCCGGCCCGCGGCTGCTGATGTATGTACACTCACGCCCGCACGCCGCCCGCACGCCGGCACCACGCCGCCACCACGCCGGCACCACGCTGGCGTGGCGCACGACTCACGACCCACCGCTACATTATTAAACTGTCACAATTTAATGAGATTAAGAAGTAACTCTCTGCTTTAGTAACAAAACTCTTGCTTCTCAAACAGTTTCTTGTTTCCAAAGACTTCGCTTGAAGTGAGTGACAACGACTTGCGCACTTTTATCAGTTTGTTACAATGCGACGATTGCCCGCAGTTTATCTACTGGTTACTGGCTTCAACTAAGCCGATAAACATTGGTCCGTGTTTGATCTCCACATGCGGCCGAACGCTGAGCAATCAGACTGCGGGCCAAAAATATAATTGTAAAAGTGAGGCGAGCGAGATGCCGCGATGAGTCGAATACAAAGTTTGTATGGGACCAATCTGGCGGGGAGGCCACATTAACGAGGCTAACTCAAATAAAAACCGGCTCCGACCGGAATATTCCAGTTATTACCACTTTTTACCAGTTCCGAAACCAGAACAAGCGTATATTTGTGTGCCGGCGCGCGGCCTGCGTACTCTCTACCCTTCAACACAACTGTTTCAGCCTTCTGCGCGGATATCAATATGAAGCCGAGCGATACATCGCGCGTCACTCGGGACGGACATTATTACGGCTCTAACATCACAAGGGCATGCATTATCATCATTTATCGGAAAAATCTTAGCGCCGCGCCATTTCTGGTTTTTATTACTTAAATGGTT
Source organism: Mythimna separata (assembly GCA_030763345.1). NCBI lineage: Eukaryota > Metazoa > Arthropoda > Insecta > Lepidoptera > Noctuidae > Mythimna > Mythimna separata. The sequence continues at coordinate 20,003,446 of CM061189.1, forward strand.
CATTGCTATTACAGGACTAAGGAACTAAGCAGGACGCCAAGACGCTCTTGATAAATATTATGACTGGCATTAGATTAGTATTTCTATGTTATGTTAGAAGACCTAATACTTGTATTATCTGGAAGTTCATGTATCTCGCACAGACTAGATATAAGAGCTTGTTTGGACGTTGGAGATAATCTTACTATTTTATTTGGACAATCGTTTTCCGATAAAAGAATATTTTCTCAGACAGTGCGTGATGTATGGCGCTATAGATACGCTGTTATCCCGAGCAATAGAACATGAATTTATCTCAACAATATACGAGTATAGTTTTGCACAAAATGTGAAAATAAAATTCTTAACGCTACAGATATTCCACCAAACATCTGTTTAGAGTTTTTTATAAATCGGTGGCGTTTAGCTCTGGCTCGCGTCGCGCCGCTAATCGATCATGAGCATTAAGTGGCAACGTTTACTTCAATATAAATAATTTGGTAAACGTGACTGCTCCCGACGATAAATCATATTTTTATTGGATTAATGTTTCAATATTCCAATGTTGTGTCACCGGCGATACGAGATACAATGTCATCAATATATAGCGAGTGACGCCGGGCTATTCACTTGTCATGTCGGTCTTGACGAAGAGCGATCGTGACCGGCGGCCGGCCGGCGTGGACCCCCGCCCGCGCAGATGTGCAGCGCGTGAGGGAACCACACGAGACAAACTCAAATAACACACGGCTCTCGGTACACTGGTTAATATCAGAGTGACTTTTTGGACAGGCTGCACTTAAATATTGATCACAATAACTTTTATGTAGTGTTATCGCCGGCGTATGTTTATGTGAAACGTATTTTAGTTGTTATGAGAACCAACGGCAATACGCGCGATAGGCTGCAGCAATGTGAACAATAGAGCGAACGGTTTTTATCTTTTGTTTATTCTGTAGCCGAGTAAATAAAATTTATAGCGAGAATAAAGAGAGAGCAAATTATACCGAGTTTTAAAAGATAAAGCCATCAGGGTCCGGCGCAGTTTGTTTCGGCCAATCTCGTTAATTGTTACACAACAGACGTACAAAGGGATTTCTGTACGTTTTTTCTTTGTTCATTTATTTATGAAACACCTTTTGAGTAATTATATTTGAACTTCAGTAAGTACACGTTGCTGGTGTAGATATATAATAAGTACGTAATAAATAAACTTGAAGTCTTCAGCAGCGCTAATACAAATTTTAATTATTTCGTACAACACGGAATCAAAATGAAATGTAAACTTAATAAAAAAAATGAGAAGTTTCCGCCGCCGCCTTTCAGACGAGGTTTTTTTTTCTATTTTCGCAGTAGTCTGTAGGAATTTTAATATTTCAGCAGTGGGGCCGGCTGCGGCCGTCGGGAGCAAATATTTTGGTTTTATCGCCGCAGTAATGAGCGCAGATAAGCGCCGAGCGGGTCATCGCCGCTGTGAGCGAGCGCGCAGCGACGCGGCGCGACGCCGAGCATTGCGGTGACTGTGTGGTGTGCGGGGGACGAGTCAATGTCAAACAACGAACACAATCACTATCACGAAAAGAACTATAAGAAAATAAAACCAATACCAACATAATATTGAATTTCTTTTTTGTAAAAGCTCGTGAATTTAACGTACAAAACCTGCGGTACAATCGCGGTGAGCTGTAATTACGTCGGAGACGAATGTGAGTCGTCGCCTCACGTTCCTGTGCGCCTAGTAATTACGCGGCGAGCTGACGAACACATTAAACAATTACACATTAACAATAAAGGAATCATTTTTGTGCGCGGCTGTACTAATTGCGGGATGGCGGTAGGAAGGAAGGAGCCAGCCAAATTATTTTTAGAATGTTTACACGAATAAGTTTGAATTGAGAAAACTTACAACCGCCGCCGCACCGCGCCGCCGCGCCCTGGAAGCCATTCAAACGTAAAAGACGGAAAATATTTAATAATTTCATACCTGTTTTCATTTTGTTTGAGTTAATTTGGTTTCGCGGCCGCAACAGGATGGTTCCGACCCTTAATTCTTATTTTACGGCGCGGACATTTACTGGCAAAGAAATGTAGGATCCTGTTTATAGTGAGTTACCTCATCTGTTCCGTATGGTGTCTGGAACCGAAGAATTTACACCATCCCATCTCTTCCCGTGGGTGTCGTAAGAGGCGACTAAGGGACACACCAGAAAATGGGCAGCAGCATTTTCTGTGCATTTCAACATCTACACTGCGATCGCCAACCCGCATGCCAAGCGTGGCGATTATGGCAAAAACCCCCCAACAATGCAGACACGCAAAACAAAACGGCCCCTAGTACCCGGCAGCCCGTCTAACCTTGACTACGGTAGCGGTCAAGGCTACGGCGAGGCAAGGGGTGCGAAGAATCTCCGGAGGAGGCTAGGCTACCCCTTACAACGACTCGACCTGGCAACATACAACACGCGTACACTGCGGACCGACGAGAAGATCACCGAACTTGAGGAAGAGTTGAGCGGGGTACGATGGAGTATTGTGGGATTATCCGAAGTCCGAAGACAGGGGGAGGACACGATAATTCTCAAATCCGGTAACCTGCTCTATTTCCGGGAGGGCGACCAGCAGTCCCAGGGTGGTGTCGGGTTTTTCGTCCACAGGTCCCTTGTTAACAATGTGGTGAGGATCGAGAGTGTGTCGACCAGGGTGGCTTACCTTATACTCAGAATATCGGCAAGATATTCGCTGAAGGTCATACAGGTATATGCCCCAACCTCGACACACTCCGACGACGAAGTAGAGACCATGTATGAGGATATATCCAGAGCCATACATGGTTATAAGACTCACTTCACCGTGGTCATGGGGGAAAAAAAAAAAAAAAATAAAAAATGTTTTTATTTTACATAGGCCTACATGGGCACTTATAAAAAGTCGAAGCTAGTGCACGGTTCCAAATTGGTCGTTTCCTATGGAGAAGAACCGGCAAGAAACTCCATGGTTACTCTTTTCAAAAAAAATGATTGGGTTTACAATATTTTCACATTACAAAACAGACACATATGCGAGGACAGTGTAGACCAATCAAAATTGTAACCCAAATAAAAATAGATTCAATCAAAAACTGGGTTGAATTAAGTAGTAATTAAAATTCGTAGTCTACAGTGTTCTCTCATTCACACTTTAAGAGAGGCTATATAAATAAGAGAGAAAAGAAATCAAACCTATCAACAAATTAGTTTTTATCAAAATGAAATCACGACTTAATGAAATTAAGGTGATTAATATCCAAATAATATAAAAATATTGCAAAAGCAACGTGTTGTGTAAAAAATAAATTTATGAGTAATATTTTATGAAATAAAACAAACATGGAGCAGTTAATAGACAAATTTACACAATAATGTTACCAGGGGGTCACATGTGCAGAAGCAGTTATTTCCAAACAAGCGCGTCTTCGACATAGTCTCTAACCTTGTAATATGCTTTTTTGGTTAGGACACGCTTAATATGGGTTTTGAACTTTCCCTCGCTAAGTTCAATAACCGACTTGGGCAACTTATTATAAAAGCGTATACTATTGACAAGGAATGACTTACTGGTCTTAGCTAGTCTCCATTTTGGTAATACGATTTGGTGTTTGCTACGCGTATTTTTGTCATGTAAATCGCTTCTAATTTTAAAAAGTCCTAGGTTTTTGCGTACATACAATATACTTTCCAGAATATAAAGCGAGGGCAGAGTTAGTATATCAATTTCTCCGAACGTATTTCTAAGGGACTCACGGGGACCCATTTTATAGATAGCCCGGATTGCTCTCTTTTGCAGTATGAAGACTGATTCCACATCAGCGGCAGACCCCCACAATAAGACGCCGTACGACATAATACTGTGGAAATAGGCATAGTATACTAATCTAGCTGTAGCTACATCTGTCAATTGCCTTATTTTTCTTACTGCATACGCAGCTGAGCTTAATCTACCTGAAAGAGTTCTAATATGAGTGCCCCACTGAAGTTTAGAATCAATAGTTAAACCTAAGAATACAGTTTCCGTAATAGTATCAAGTTTTTTGCCGTCAAGCATTAAATTAAGGCCCACTTGAGGAACATTTGGTAGTGAAAACTTTATACATTTAGTTTTGTTCGCATTTAGTAAGAGGTTATTAGCTGCGAACCATTTCGAAAGAACAGCCAGACTTTCGTTTACATGCAAGACATCCGCATCTTTTCTGTCTACTTTAAAAATAAGAGAAGTGTCGTCAGCAAATAAAATTATATCAGCTAAACTAGCCATCATGTAAGGAAGGTCATTAATATAAACCAGGAAAAGGAAAGGGCCAAGAATTGACCCCTGGGGCACGCCCATCTTTACTAAAGACCCCGAGGACGTCGCCCCATTAATGGTTACTTTCTGCTGCCTGTAAGATAAATAGGAAAAAACAAGATCAGCAGCTCGTCCACGAATTCCGTAATGATGTAATTTACAGATCAGAGTATTATGATCAACACAGTCAAATGCTTTTGACAGGTCACAGAATATGCCAATAGCATCCTGGGACTTCTCCCAGGATTCCAAAATGTGACTGATGAGTTTCACTCCTGCATCTGTCGTTGACCTTCCTTTCGTGAAACCAAACTGATGACTATGCAAGATCCTATTAGAATTAAAATGACACAACATCTGGTCAAGCATGATTTTTTCATAGATTTTACTCAATGCTGGAAGCACAGATATCGGTCTATAATTAGAGGGATCACTCTTACTTCCTGATTTGAAAATTGGTACTACTTTACTATGTTTCATTAAATCAGGGAATGTACCACTGTCTAAACATTGGTTAAATATTCCTGTTAGGATAGGAGCAATTGTGTCAATAATATCTCCAAGAACCTTAACGGATATACCCCATAAGTCCTCAGTGTTTTTTACGTTAAGACTTTGGAATGTTTTCTTGATTGTATCAATAGATATACGCTTGAATTCAAAGGTTGGTATATCCTTAGTGAAATTTTCTTTCAAAAAAGATTCAGCTAGCAAAGATGAAGAAGGGAGAGATTTCGTAACTTCTATTGGGATGTTGGTGAAAAAGTTTTCTAATGTCTCCGCCACTTCTGACTTATCTGAGATGATCCTATTATCAATTTTTAGTGACAAATCATTCCGATCTCGTTGATTTGTCTTTCCAGTTTCCTTGTTTATTACCTTCCAAACAGTTTTAATTTTATTATTGGAATTTCCTATTGTCTTACTTATTGACTTAGATTTAGCTTGGGCGCAGACTCTTTTGAATATCTTTGAATAAAGTCTAACGCGGTTATGCAAGTTAGGATCAGACGTCAATGATTTTTCATAGTATAACTGATATAAAGTATCTCTGCTTTTTCTAATACCAGCAGTTGCCCATTCATTAAATTTGGATTTATTATTTATTTTAACTTTTTTAATTGGACAGGACTTATTAAATTCTTGGCATACTGTAGAGAATAATGTATCATAATTTACATTGGGGTCTTGCGAATCAAAATTGGCTGTTGAGAGACTACTGAGAACATTGTTATTAAAAGAATTTAATTTATTTTTAGTAAGCGGTCTAAACTCTGCAGTTGAATCTAATTGAAACTTCTTGACTAACTCAAAAGATACGAGCTGACCAGTATGGTCAGACCTCACGCCACTAATTAAGGATGAGTCTTTTATATTACAATTAGTAAATATGTTATCTATGCATGAAGCTGAAGTAGCTGTTATTCTTGTAGCTTCATTAAATATACATTTAAGATTAAAAGAACTAAATAACGAAAGAAGTTTACATTTTTCTGGTGAATTCAATAATAGATCAATATTTAAATCCCCACAAACAAAAACTAACTTGTTATCTCTAATGAGTCTATTTAGTATTTCTTCCATAGTGATCAAAAAGGATGTCAAGTTTGATGCAGGTGGTCTGTAAACACATAAGAAAGTTTGGCCTTCCACCTCTGCACATGCTACCTCACATATGCGATCAACAGAGCAAGCAGTGATATCTTTTCTTTCCTTATATCTGAAGGAATTACTACATAAAATCAAAGTACCACCCCCTATTGATGATCTGTTGTACGCACTGGCAACTGAAAAATTATTAACATTAAAAAGCATTCTATCTGGTTTTAACCACGTTTCACAAAAACATAAGATATCCATATGATATTTATCTATTAACATTTCCAACTTCAACGCTAAACTGGGCAAACGAGACGGGGATGAGCTGCGAGTGGGGCAATTTGGATTTGGACGGCGGAACCACCGGGGACACCTACTGGCTAGCTTTATGGAGAAGGAGGGCCTCTACATGATGAACTCTTTCTTCAAAAAGCGTGAGCATAGGAGGTGGACCTGGCAAAGCCCCGATGGTGCAACTAAAAATGAGATTGACTTCATCTTGTCGACGAAGAAGCAAATATTCAATGATGTCTCTGTGATCAATGCAGTGAAAACTGGTAGTGATCACCGCATGGTGAGAGGCACATTGAATATCAACATCAAGCTTGAAAGGTCTCGACTGGTGAAGTCTACGCTCCGTCCAGCACAAATCCAGCTCCAAAACCCCGAGAGCTTTCAGCTCGAACTCCACAATCGTTTCGAGTGCCTAGGTAGCTCCGTGGACGAATGTAACGATGGGTTCGTGGAAACTGTCCATACGGTCGGGTCTAAGTTTTTCAAGACCCACCGTACAAATAGGAACAAGAAGCTCTCGGATCCGACTCTCGAGCTCATGAAGAAGAGGCGTGAGATGATTCTGCAGTCTTCAGACGATTTGTGCAGATACCGTCAGCTCAATAGACAGATTTCGAAGTCCTTAAAACGCGATCTTCGCCACTTTAATTCCGAAAGGGTTAAGGACGCGATAGAGCGGAATAAGGGCTCCAAAGTTTTTGCGAGGGATCTGTCTATTGGGCAGAGCCAACTCACGAAACTGAAGACCGACGATGGCAGAGTCATATCCGCTAAATCGGAGCTCCTGGGAGAGATCGAGGCATTCTATGGACAGTTATACACGTCTATCTCTAAACCCACGACAAATCTAGCGAGTGATCCAAGAGCTAGATTGACCCGACACTATACCGAAGATATCCCGGACGTCAGCCTGTACGAGATTAGGGTGGCTCTGAAACAACTTAAACACAATAAGGCGCCGGGTGAGGACGGAATTACGGCCGAACTTCTGAAGGCGGGTGGAAAACCGGTCCTAAAGGCCCTTCAGAAGCTATTTAATTCCGTCATACTCGAGGGCAAAACGCCACAGGCATGGGGCAGAGGTGTGGTGGTACTCTTCTTTAAGAAGGGCGACAATGCCCTCCTTAAGAACTACAGGCCCATCTCACTTCTGAGCCATGTCTACAAGTTGTTTTCCAGAGTCATCACGAATCGTCTCGCACGCAGGTTCGACGACTTCCAGCCTCCTGAACAAGCCGGATTCCGAAAAGGCTTTAGCACCGTAGACCACATACATACGCTACGGCAGGTTATACAGAAGACTGAGGAGTATAACCTGCCTCTCTGCTTAGCGTTTGTGGATTACGAGAAAGCCTTCGATTCGATCGAGACTTGGGCTGTACTGCAGTCTCTCCAACGGTGCCAGATTGACTATCGGTACATCGAAGTGCTGAAATGTTTGTACAAAAACGCCACCATGTCAGTCCGACTCCAGGATCAGACCTCGAAACCTATCCTTTTACAGCGGGGTGTGAGACAGGGAGACGTTATCTCTCCGAAACTGTTCACGGCCGCATTGGAGGATGTCTTCAAGGTTCTGGAATGGAGAGGGCGAGGCATCAATATCAACGGCGAGTACATCACTCACCTTCGGTTTGCCGACGACATAGTAGTCATGGCTGAGACTACGGAGGAGCTCAGTACAATGCTCGGTGATCTCAGTAGGGCTTCCGAAAGAGTGGGACTCAAAATGAACATGGACAAAACCAAAGTCATGGTAAACATCCATGTAGCTCCCACTCCTATCAAGATCGGAGACTCTACACTCGAAGTTGTGGACGACTACGTCTACCTGGGACAGACGGTCCAGTTGGGTAGATCTAACTTCGAGAAAGAGATCAATCGTCGAATCCGACTCGGCTGGGCAGCGTTCAGGAAGCTGCACGGTATCTTCTCGTCCAACCTACCGCAGTGTCTCAAGACAAAAGTCTATGACCAGTGTGTGTTGCCAGTGATGACATATGGCTCGGAAACGTGGTCGCTCACAATGGGCCTCATCAGAAGGCTTAAAGTCACCCAAAGAGCAATGGAAAGGGCTATGCTCGGAGTTTCCTTGCGCGATCACATCAGGAATGAAGAGATCCGCAAGAGAACTAAGGTTACCGACATAGCCCGAAGAATCGCCAAACTTAAGTGGCAGTGGGCAGGGCATATTGCTCGTAGAACAGATGGTCGATGGGGACGGAAGGTTCTAGAGTGGCGGCCACGTACCGGAAGACGCAGCGTCGGAAGGCCTCCCACAAGGTGGACCGACGACCTGGCGAGGGTCGCGGGAATCCGATGGATGCGAGACGCGCAGGACCGGTCGCTGTGGCGACGCTTGGGGGAGGCCTATGTCCAGCAGTGGACGTCTTTCGGCTGAGATGATGATGATGATGATGATGACCTCATCTGATGTTTTTGTGAACACAGTATCTTTATTAAGGCTATAACGGGTTTATTGCTTGCATAAACAGTAGAAGAATGGCATTGTCTGTCATGTCATCATCATCGTCATTATTATTTCAGCCACTGCTGGACATAGGCCTCCCCCAAGTATCGCCTCAACGACCGCTCCTCTGCGTCTCGCATCCATCTAATTCCCACGAGCCTCATCAGGTTATCGGTTCACCTTGTAAGCAGCCTTCCGACGCTGCGTGTTCCATTGCAACGTATATACGTTAAAGAAATGTGTCCTGTATATGAAACGACGATAGTAAACAGCTCATCCGTCTCTCGTCACCGTCACGGCGCGTCGAGTCAAAGGTCATTATTGTGGGATAGGAGAAGAAATGTAACAACAACAACAGCAGCGGCGGCTAATTCCCCGAGCATCAGGACTCATCCCACGTACCGTATTGTACGCGGCGTCGTCTGACGGGACGCAGGACGCGGGCAGCTCCGCGCGGCTGACAGCGTCGCGGTGTTTTTGTGTTGTGTCGCCGCGGGCTATGTAAGATATGACGCGCGGTTCGCGATCGCTACGTGCGCGTGCTGGCAATTACTATTGTTTTTAGCCGTCTTCAAAATAAGAGGAAGTTCAATCTAGTTTTATTTTTGTTATGTTTGTTACCTTAGAACTCCGTTATATATGATCCAAGTATGATTTTATTTTTTTATAAAGAATCCAAGATAAAAAGTTGTCGTATTTGCTATTCCTGGACATGGTCTAAGTACTTGTACACTAATCTTCATCGAAATCCATTCAGTAGTTTTTAGTGAAAGAGCGAAACAAATATCGATACATCCATACTTACAAAGTTTCAGGTTAATTTAAGAGGGATATAGAGTTGGTTTTCGAATTTGATAGAAATTATTGTGTGACATTTAAAGTGGTCGGAGTGGTAGTGGAATATGAAGTCCGTCAGATATGACGTACTCGTACGTGACATCGATAATACAGAGAGTATTGTTGCAGAATTTAAAAAATTAACCCGCACTCAAGTATTAGCGTGTTTCGGATTATTGCAACTATCATTATATTGTATAGGTACCATCTAACTATTGAAGTCGGTTATATTCTTGGTTGGGTCTAGTTTAACTGCTAAAAAAATATGTTTTTATTCAGTGATACAAGTATCGCTAGAGTCTGTAAAACAGGACCTGAGGGAAGACACACTATATTTATATTATTAAGTGGTAGTATTATGGTGCTCGTGGCTAGATAATAACAGTCGCACGGGTCGATCTTCAAGGTTAAGCAACGCTTGCCAAGGTTGTTTTGTGGATGGGTGACCATCTTAACATAACGAGTTTCCTCCGTGCCCCGGATAGCACGTTAAGCCGTAGGTCCCGGCTGTCATTTGTAAATCTTTGGCAGTCGTTACGGTTAGTCAGAAGCCAGTAAATCTGACTCCAGTCTTGCCAAGAAGTACCGTGTCACACCTGCTAATGGGTTGTGGAAGTCTGGTAGGCAGCCGCTCCTCGTAAAATACTGGTATTCAGCTAAATCCGGCTTGACTGGAAGCCGACCCCAATATAGTTGGGAAAAGGCTAGGTAGATGTAGATGATGATGAAGTGGTTGTAGGTATTATGTAACACGAGTAAGTTGCGTGAAGTAGTACATTCAATTAAGATATGAAGCTTGTTCTGTATAAAGACATTTAACTGATAGACGGCAAGCAATAAAGTGCGTCCCCATGACCTCGCGAGATCTCAGTAATTGCTGGCAGTGTCGATACTGTAATTGGCGTCGCTCTCGTTTAATTACGAGCTCCCGGTTTTTTCGCCTCTCGTAAAAGGTGACTAAGTATTACTCCCGAAAAGCGAACGTTATAAGAACTATAATTAAAGTCTGATAACCATTTAAAATTGGAACTTTAATAGGTACTTTCTTTTTTTTAGGCGAGAACCAATAATTATGACTTCTCCCGGGGTGGGCAAAGCGGAAAGGCGCGTCGGACTTTTACTGGCTAAAACTCACTCTTTTGTTCTTTCTTTGCCTTTCGTTCCAGGGTCCCGACTTTTCAGAAGCGAACCTATGGCCCAGAGGCTTCGACCCTAACGTACCTACTCCTTTTCGATAAGTGCATGATTTCCTGATAATGATACAAAATCCAGAACCCATGGCGGATTACAGCCAATGCTTTTGTTGCGAATGCTTTATCCGTGATAAGGGTAACAAGCGACCGTTCCGGACGCGTTAGGATCCCATCGCACTCAGATCGAACGTTTTAATACCAACCTCCATCAAAGTTAATCCCGCTCTAGCCGTCAAACAACATTGTGCTCGACTTCAAACGAATCCACATAAAAATACGTGAACATTTACACAACGCGTCTAATCCTACCGGTCCATCTGCCAAACGCCTATAAGCTGTTATGACAACGATCCTCACTAGCTCACTAACCAAACTAGCCAGGCAACACTCGACCTTGTTTACATAGCCGTAAGGTCGGTCGCGTCATGTTATGAGTTGTGTTTGGCTCGGGCTAGGGATGGGATTAGCCCGGATTACTCGGACGACAGTGCACGCTGCGTTGCATTCGATATTGAATGAGTCGAATAGAACGAGTTTAATCTACGAATCAGATGCGAGCTTGTTGTTTTGTGCCAGTATTTATGATGGAAAATTTTAGTGTTTTTTTTTTACTTTCTGTTCAAATGGTTTTTTGTTTGTTAATATCGGAACTATAGCGATATCTATGACGTCACATAAGAACTACTAAATCCTGCATCGCGCATTTAAAGTTTTGTGCGCGATTTGAACAAATAATCTCGTATCTGTAGGTATATTTGACTTTACACTCTTCCGTATACTGCCATAGTATATCAGGTTTTTTAACATTTATATATTAACAACATAATATAATTCCGTTATTTATTGTAAAAACTGGAAAACTTTACCAAAGAGGAACATTTTTGTTCAAAATTCTCAAATAAAGATAAGAGTTTTACTGTCCTCTGTTTGTTCTATCGCACGCAGGCGGCGAGTCTGGGATGTTTGTGTAGGTCCGTAGTGCTCGGAGCGCTCGGTGACATAGACAATGGCTTACGCACACAAATACAATAATATTGTATGTGTGTGTGTGTGTGCGTGCATATTATGCAAGTCAATCTTCACAGACCTACAAGACCTACCTAATTGTGTGAAATAAAAAACTGTATAAAAATTTTACTAATGACTTGAAAGCTGGTAACAACTGCACCTATTTAGGGTACACATGGAGTTAGTTAATTTCTAATATTTAAGGTATAACTAACCAAAGGTAACTTATGCATTCAGAAAAAGGCGATTAACAAAATGTAATGGAATAGCGTTCACTTTATCGCACCCAGGCTCGGGGGTCTGTTCGCCGCTTCACATAGCGCCGCCAGAGAATGCAACCACAATAAAATCAGCTACGAATTTGAATAGCAGAGTCCGGAGATAAGAGCTCACAGTAGTCACAGCGTCAGCGGGCTCCCGGCGGCACAAAGCAGGCCCACTGTGGCCCGCAGGGGCTCCTGCGGCCCCGCCGGGCCCTGAGTGGCCCACAAAAGGTTCGGCGACGCGGCGCACGGCGCGACTCGCACCGTTATCACGCCTTCAATACGCCTTTTGTCAGTGTCGCCCCAAATCCGACGACAAGCGGCGCTTAGGCGATAATGCCCCGTCGTGCGCAAAGCGACAACCATCGCTTGCTACACACGCCGAATTAGCTCGCTGTATAGACGCAGTCATCAATGGAGCGCACTCACGCGATGCGCTCGCGGACGCTCGGCGATGAGTCAGCGCGTTGTGACTTTGTGGTGGAATTAATTAAACGCTTGTATGGTTAGTTACCGTCAGCTATTCTTGCACTAATTGTGAGCTTGTAATGCCGCGCGGAGTAAACACGCGCTTTGTGTTTACTCTAAACCATCTAAATAGCTTCTTGTTCTAGGGAAATACAATCTTTAGCTACTTTCATTCGTTCGAAAATAGGTCTTCAGTACACTTACTTGAAAAATGGCATCTATTGCTTCTACCGTTAGGTTTAGAATGTATCACACAAGTTATATTTTCTCATTATATTTCTTCAAGTGTTTAGTTTTTGACAGATAACAAGAAATGTGGTTTAACTTGAGCTTTTTAATCTTAGCTTTGAAACACTTCTCATTTCTGTGAAAACTAAAACTAAATGGAACATTGTAAATTCATATTTCATTACTCATACTCTGAAAGCAGGTCTAAAGTCCTTGAACTACCGACCGTCTGCCTTTCCCCCCTCACTTCGGACCATGGTTTGTACCAGCGCCCGCCGCGAGAAGTCATTGCTACCGATCGTCTCCACGAGGACATGGCAGTGCTCCGCCCAAGCGGGGCACACCTTCACCGTATGCTCCACCGTGATGTGGTTACCGTTGTATCTCTAAGTGAAACTGCATGTGACTGCTCGACCGCATTAGACAGCCATTTAACTGAAGATTCAATACATTGCAATGTAGATACGTACAATATATCGAGTCATTTCCTTGAAACAACAGCCACCCTCCAGTCGTTAAAACAGGGAAGTGAACCCAGTAATGTATCGCACATTACCGTAAAGTAACGTCCCGAGCTACCGACGAACAACGCAGATATAATTAGAACGTTTTCAGCTGAATACTAAGTCGCTTCAACGAACATTGAATATTAAATAACGCTCTAATATCTGAAAAAGTGCCTATGTATCTTTTGACACAGCTCACTAATATACGTTCTTTTCGTTCTTGCATTTTGTCTTCTATCTTTTTTTTTTGTGAGGTGGCAGAGCAAGCTGTCTTTTACAATCAAATACAATGAAGACGAGCCGTAAGTTTTGCGCTACAAACTAGTTTACGTGTTCAATTCCAGCGTGTTTATAACATACAAATATTCTGAGGTGTCGCGCAAACTTCGCGCGAGTTCTACACCAACTTAATTTTGACGAACACTACAGTTTTGTTCCTTGTCTCTCTTGTTTTGTCTAGAAATAAAAGTTGTAAACTAACTCTGTAAAGAAGTAAAATATTGTTTGTTCTGTGTAAGTTCTGATCTCATTCTGACAATTCTTATACAAACCGAAAGTTACAATAGTGCGAGCACCGACCCTACGGGATCCTGTGTGGGAATATGTCACGCGGTTACTTTATACTCGTAATACGCCATTACCCGCAAGCAAAAAGATACGAATAAAAGAAGATAATTATCTGAGTTGGAATTATCTATTATTAGTTTTTGTGCAGACCTACCACAGTGTTGTTTTTAATCCAAAGGTTGACAGGTAGAGAATGCCTTGTTGCATTAAGTCCGCCTGTGTACCACTACTGTACATGAAGTTTATATAAATAAATATGAATATGCATTTAAAGAAAACATTTTATTATGTAATCGAGTCTGATAGTCACACACACCTATCGCTACTTACTTAGCATAAAATGTTTACGTACACAAGAATCCTACAACTCTCTACTTTGTACCATGAAGAAGGAGCAGCGCGTGTGCTCTGCATACATGTGTATCTGTATGAGTGTGTATCTGTGTGTGTGTGTGTATAACGTGGTGTATAAGCGCTGCAGTGCTAATTGGCGAGGAGCGAGTGCTCTCATTAGTAACGCATATGATAGCCCGCACTGCTTGACCGTCGGACGGCCGGCGTGGAGGCCGGGGCTTCGTTATTACTGATAATAATAGACTGTAGCTGTTGCGTTTTAACACTAATAGTAGTAAGAGTCATTACTCTTTTCTGGAAATTACTTCGTAGGAATGCAAATAATAGGTTTAATAAGAATATCTTTTTGGGAATATTTACGGTATTTCAGGATCATGATAGCTGATATCGATTACATTTAGGTACACTTATTTTTTCTTCGCGAATTGATAGCTACAGACATGTTGACAATGTTAAAGTAAAAGCTTGCTTCTTCAAGAGTTCCCGAATCCACTCTGTTTCAACTTCAATACACAAGTGACAGCTTCTAAATAAGATTTCCGTTACCCTGGGTTTTAGTTGGAAATATAAAGGACTAGAAGCATGAAACTCCATAAAATATAAATAAAAGTAACGTGTAAGTAATAATAAGAACGTTCCGTTAATATAGACTGAATGAAAATAGTATAGCCTTAAGAAAACTCTTTTATAAGCTTTTTTTACATCATTCATCGCGATAAGACTGCCCATTGGGACAACCTATTAATTTTAAGCTCCTATCGTAATTTTATTTTTGGTGTACAATAACGAGTATATCTATCTATCTATCATCTAGAAGATAGTGGCGAATTAAAATATTATAGCATAAATTCATAATTCATGCGCTGAGACAGAGCTGTTTAATTCTTCTAGAACTGAATTCTTCTGAACATTTCTTAGTTTGCAGATAATGCGGTAATTATCTCGCTTTCGCATAAAAATGCCTGATATCGCAGCGCTGACTCGGAGGAAAATTCTTATTTTAATTTTTCATTTAGATTATAATTTCCTGCGATAATGTTGAGAAGTACCCGCGAGCCACCTGCCATCTCGGACGGAAAGATTCTCATTTCCTTATGCTTGAATGATTTCCAACGTTTCCTGGTTGCCGAAAGGTACTTACGTAATCAAAATGAACCTTCATTTTGGAATTCATTACTCCTCATAGTTAATTAAAAATATATTATGTTTATATAATATACAGGCTAAATTAACACAAACTCAGACTGCTTACCATGACAGCATAATGAAACAGATACAAATACCTAAACCTCTACAGCTCGCGAGGTGGTTAATAAACATTCAATGTAGCTCACGAACACTTCTAACTAGGAGATAAAATTGTAATCAAGTCAAATTAATTGTGATCAAATTGAAGCGCGATGAAGCTGTTTACTGGAGCGTGACACTCACCTACAACGTAATTAATTAGTTCTAATATTCACAACGAACGAATGATTCGGCAACAGGTTTCATCATTCGAGGCACGAGCGCCTTAATTACTTACAAAATTCAAATATAATAAACGTTGAGGGCGTGGAGAGCGCTGTGTGTTACAGAACGAGAGTATTCTCCACAAACACTAAGATTAAAATTTAAATAAAAGCGCAGCCGTTCAAACCGTCACAGTCACAGCAGACACAATAAAAGTCCGGTCTGTTTTACGAGCTGCATTAGGACGGCTACACGCGAAGATTGGGTGCTTTATGACAAGAGCGAGGCAGGCATTCGTTTTATTCTTCGTGTGTGCGGTGCCTGTCTGAATTTACAGTTTAAAAGCCCTCTCGGTAAAACTGTTTCACGTCGCGTTAAGGCGCGCGCACACTGATACGTAACGTTACGAGAACGCTCGCGGGAGATTGGAACACTTATTGCACTTTGCTGCTGTGCGGCGCTCAAAGGTTGCGGCTGATCAACTTTATGTCGGAGATGAAGACGTGACGCGCGCACACCCGCGGGAACTACTTCTCTTGTAAAATTTAGATAGCTTTTGTATTTTCTGGCAAAAGGTCGAGTTAACGACGGTTAGGGATCTTCTTTGTGTTGTCAATGAAAATAAAACTACGTCTGTCAGCCTGTCACGTAGACATTATAGGTAAATTCAACAAACTCGTTTTGGAAATGTTAAAGAAGTGTCACTTGTCAGCGAGGTTGTCAGGTCTCTGTGATCGCTTTTGTTTCAAGAATAAAAAAACTGCCTCAAAACATATTTTGACATTTTGTTTTCCAATAAAGATACGGTTGTCAATAATCCTTTTTAAGTCATTATTTTGGCTTGTCTATCTCCAAGGTTAAGCAACACCAGTCGAGGTCGGTCTGTGGATGGGTGAACGTCTTAACATATCAAAGTGCCTCCGTGTTTCGGAGAGTACTTTAAACCGTTGCAGTTCCAGCTCTCATTTATAGATCTTTAACAATCCTTAAAGTATAATCAGAAACCAGGAAACCTGATAAAACCGGATCTTCTTCTTTTCGAATCGAAGGCAAACTCTTCAAATTGTTTGGGCCCAGTAGGTAGCTACACTAATTGCAGCATCGGTGGCACTCATCAGATCCTCCAAAGTGCAGGTGTTTGGGCACTTGGGGCACTCCAACGTGTGGCTCATGTTTTGTACAGAAGCACCGCACTCACATTGGGTATCCGACGGGTCTTTGAAACCCCATTTGGCCAAATTGTGTTTGCAGCGACCTACCTGGGTGCGCAACCGATTTAGTGCTTTCCATACAGGCCACTGCAATTCATGTCCAGGCGGTAGACGTTCCTGGGGTTTCAAGAAGTCGGGTGGAGGTAAACTATGTTCTTCCCATAGCCTTAATCTTTCTTTGGGAGGAGGGTCACGGATGGCCTGTGTTCCACGTAGAAAGCTTTTTCGACTCTTGAGCCTACCTGGGACTGTTTTGTGTTCGAAGAGGGGATGTCGGGAATCGGATTCCTGGTTTTTCTTTTCAATCGCGCATGCGACATCCCTACGAACAGCTGGTGGAGCAATACCTGCCAACGGGTAGAGCTTATTGAGCGGGGTCGGTTTCAGGCATCCCGATATAATCCGGCACGTCTCGTTGAGGGCAATGTCGACCTGCTTTGCATGTGCTGATCGGTGCCACACTGGGCACGCATATTCACCAGCAGAAAAACATAAAGACATGCCAGTTGTACGAAGAACATCAGGAGCCGCTCCCCACTTGGTGGATATAATGCTGAATCGTCTTGCTATAGCAGTAGAACCTAAGCTCATCCCAGAGCAGGCTGGCTTTAGACCCGGCAAGTCTTGCTCCAGCCAAGTTCTCCGGCTAACACAGCATATAGAGGATAGTTATGAGGCTCAAAAGGTTACAGGTGTTGTATTTGTGGACCTGTCAGCAGCATACGACACCATAAATATAAAGAATCTGTTATCTAAAGTCAGTAACTTAACAAACGACCAAGGTTTTGTCAATATACTGAGAGAACTGTTGCACAACCGTCGCTTCCAGGTGTGTTTCCAATCGGAAAAGAGCAGATGGCGTCGGCAAAAAAACGGACTCCCTCAAGGCAGTGTGTTGGCTCCCACTTTGTTTAACATCTACACAAACGACCAGCCCACCACGCAACACACTGAACGTTTCCTATATGCTGATGACTTGGCCTTTGCGGCGCAATCATCTGTTTTCACAGAAGTTGAGGCTTCATTGACGCAAGCGCTCGAGTTACTTGCTGGGTACTATGAGAGTAATGCTCTTCGCCCAAACCCGTCCAAAACTCAGTCTTGCGCGTTCCACCTCCGTAATGGTTCTTCCAACAGAAAACTTAACATCAAGTGGCGGGGTATTGACGTAGAGCATTGTAAGAACCCGAAGTACCTAGGTGTGGCGCTGGATAGAGCGCTGACGTTTAATGCGCATTGCCTCAACACAAAGCAGAAGGTTGGGTCCCGTAACAACCTATAAAACCGGATAAAATCCTGATATCCAGCCGTATCCGGCTGCACTGGCAGCCGGCCTGGACATAGTTTGAAAAAAAATCAACCCGTGATTTGTTTTTGATACGACACGAAAGTATGACTTTATACAAGGCTCGAGATAAACGTGGATATAAGTACACTAACTTTTTTCTAATATCTCTGCATAGGTATCCGAATAACAAACAGTTACCTGTTTCAATAGTAGAAAATGTAAAGGATCGCGATAGACGCCGCCGTCGGTCCAAGACAGCTTTATGTCTTTATTTCCCTTTCTGAAATTACGAATGTCAATAAATGTAGGAGGCTAATGACCGTAAGTTATTCCTCGATTATCTGGCGCTTCTTTAGCGAAAGGTTTTGTTAGTGAATTTCTTGTTTATTTGTTTTTTCTGGTTACTTCTTACTAGATTTGGAATTTTAATATCGTTTCAAGAAAAAGTCAGCTTGTGTGGTGGTCAGGCCATTTTACTTCGACGGCATTATTATTATTATCTATCTTTGTGGCTATTTTGGAGACGAAGTGTGTTGTTACCACCTTACCCCTCACCCTGCCACAAATAGGGGGGGGGGGAATATTTTATGCCTCACACAATCGTGTATCAAATAAAAATATGTACATAAAAAAGAAACGCTAAAATAATAATCTGTGCGACGCCAAAAATGGCGCCTAACCTAACGTGTGCTGCAATATTTAAAGCGATAAATAACGCAGCGCTTGTATTCGGTTAGGGCCCGCTGTGATGCTACGGACACAGTTACGGCACATATCATAGTCTTAAAAATTGTTTATATAATAAAGAATAGATAAAGGAAATGAAAGAGACTAAAATAAAATAAAAATAGGCGAGGCTTATGTCCAGCAGTGGACATCTATCGCTTGAAATGATGATGCTAAAACAAAAGTAATTCCGGTGTATCGGAAATGTCTCTGCGTTTGACTGTGAAGTGTAATATTGTGTAGAGTTGATCGCAAGAAATAGACCGACTATGCGCTAATGTCGCCAGTGTTACAAAATACGCGAACCCTCCGTCAGTGATGCGGTAGTTTAGTTTAATACGCAATAAGTGTCACGCCGCACCGCCCGCGACCGGCACGATTGCACTTTTTAACATTTTAATTATACCTCGCGCTGTTGTTTCGGGTGCAACCTTTTATTTATTTGTTTCCGAGGCTCTTTGTTGCATCCAAAAAGTATGGGATAAAGTGTAGATGCTTTTTTAATAGATATTTTTACGTTGCTTTTAGAGTCGCTAGTAATACACCGCTAATGTATTAAAGAGTGCAGTCTGCAATATTGAGTATGAGTGTACATGTGATCTGCAATATTGACGAAGCAATCAGCAAATCGGCGATACCAAGCAAAGAAAATTGTGCGTATTAAGTAATAGTACACATAGAGGCATATTAAAAGCGATTGAAGAGTATTTTTCTTATGACTTTAAGTATTGTAGCTATTTAATGCCCAACTCAAACATAAGACATCTGTTAACTAATATTAAAACAAAATTGGAAGAATTCACGATAAATGACTATTGTATAATTTTATTAGGTGATTCTGATATTAAAACTGACAATAACTATATTGACCTCGTGAAAATAATTAATGAAAGCTTGAGAAAAATGACCCACACAAATATCATAATATGCACACCTACGTACGTACGGGGATCCCCTATATATAACTATAAAGTTGACATATTTAATAACCTACTTTACATGGACCTAGAATATCATAAATACGCATACTTTTTTGACTCAAATAATGACCTAGAATTTAGATTTGATATGTTTTCAGATAGATCAGGAAAACTTAATAAATCTGGAATAAATTTCATATTTAAAAATATTATGGAGAGGATCAAAATTGACTTTAGGTTATTTCCTTACGTAGATACTAACGAAAATAAGCAAAACTCACAGTTTTTTCTTCTACAATAATATACACATTTTACACCAGAACATTGCTGGTCTGCTAACCAAAGCTGACATTCTCACAGTACACTTAGAAGAATTGGAACAAAAAAATATACCCATCGATGTAATATGTATAACTGAACATTTTATGACACCAGAACAAGAAGCTACAATTAATTTACCCAATTTTCGCTTAGCAGCAAGTTTTTCAAGAGATGTAAAAAGGGGAGGTGCCTGTATATTAACAAGATTAGGACACCCATACGCTGTACTTAATAATACATTTTCAAGTAAAGGAATCATAGAATATAGTGCAATAGAACTAACTGAACATAAGTTGATAATAGTTTGTGTATACAGAGTACCCAACTCATGTATGTCTACATTTTTAAATAATTTAGAAAAGTTACTGCACCAAATATGTGATAACACCAGTAAGAAAGTAGTTGTATGCGGGGATTTCAATATCAACACATTAAAAAGAAACCGACAAACTTTAGATTTTGAACAAATCCTGGAAAGTCATAACTTAAAACTAGAAATTCAGGTTCCCACTAGACTTATCAGTAGCACTTGCATCGACAACTTTGCTCACAACATTCATAAATGCAAAAGCCAAATAATTGAATTAGGATTATCAGATCATACTGCCCAATTATTGCATTTTCCAGTAAAAAAATCTTGTGTACTAAAATCCTGGCGTATTAAAGTACGCGATTATAGTGAGGAAAATTTGACAAAATTTAAAACTTGTATGAATAACTTGACATTCTCTGACATTTACCTGACAAACGATTCAAACGAAGCCTACAATCGTTTCTCGGAGCTTTTCTTATGTTTCTATAACTTGTGTTTTCCTTACAAATTAATTACAAAATCGTTATATAAAAAAACTAAATGGGTTTCAAAAGGTATCAAAATTTGTAGCAAAATAAAAAGAAAATTACTGTGGCAATATAGAACACACCGGACGGAGAAAAACAAACATAAATTCAAGCAATATGCTAAGAAATTTAAAAAAATTATTTGTCTTACGCAGAAGGCACAAAATAACCATCGCATCAACACAGCTCAAAATAAATCGAAAGCCACTTGGTCACTTATAAATAACTCTAAATTTAAATTTCCCAGGGAACCAATTAGTGAAATATTAAAAGATAACGTAAGCATTACAGATCCTACATCAATTGCGAATAATTTTAATGACTATTTTATTGACCAAGCTGCAAAATCGATGCTAACAAATAATTATAATAATAGAACACCTTCGAATCAAAACATGTACACTAACCTAAACTCAATTTTCCTTACCCCCACAACCCCAATAGAAGTGGACAGAGAAATCCAGCAGCTTAAAAATACATCGAGTGAGGGTTATGATGGCGTCTGTACTAAAGTAATAAAACAAGTATCGCAGTCGATTGCAGCTCATCTAAGCCACATAATAAATTTATGCATTTCTACTGGAACTTACCCAGAAAAACTTAAAATATCGGTTGTTGTTCCTCTCCACAAAAAAGATAACAAAAGCAATATGGGAAATTATTAGTGATGTGCCGGATCGTTAAAAATGTATATCCGCGGATACGGATCTGAATACGGATATTTAGTGTAAAGATCCGCGGATACGGATACGGATACGGATCTTTATTTTCTTATTCAAAATTATTGGATTGGTGTCGGCGCCCGCGACCTTGATACCGCGACGTTGATACCGCGACCGCGACTTTGCTTTCATTATAAAGATCTATCTATCGAAATGTTTGCAATTTAAAGGTGCCAAATATTTGATTTTAAGAAATAAAAATAATCTGATTGGAATTTTATAGTGTTTTATTTAATAATTCTACTTAATCACCTGAAAAAGATCCGTAAAAGATCCGCGTGAAAAGTAACGGACACGGATACGGATACGGATTTTTCTTTTGCCTCGGATATCCGCGGATACGGATACGGATACGGATATTCGGAACATCACTAGAAATTATAGACCTATAGCTTTGATACCCATCTTCTCAAAGATATTTGAAAAAGCTATTCATAGTCGTCTTTACAATTTTTTAGAAAAATACAATATCTTAGCTAGCGAACAAAAAGGATTTCGCAAGGGTAAGTCCATTACCGCTGCAATATATGAACTTACTAACATTGTATTGACTAATATGGACAAAAGAAATCCAATATGTGCTATTTTCATGGATATGAGTAAAGCCTTTGACAGTGTTGACCATAATATACTGCTCCAAAAATTAGATTCATATGGCATAAGAGGAAAGGCCCTAGACCTCATTCACTCATATCTATGTGATAGAAAGCAGTTAACAGAAATAACTAGGATATGCCTTAAAACGCGGGATGAGAAGACATATAGATCCCAAACTAGAACCGTAAAACTAGGAGTTCCACAAGGTAGTGTCTTGGGTCCCTTGCTTTTTCTAATTTACATTAATGATCTCCCTAGACACATAAAGCATCCCATGGTACTTTTTGCAGATGACAGCACTGTAATAATAAAATGTAACAATCAAAATGACTATGAAAATGAAATTAATGAAACATTAAGAACTATAATTAAATGGTTAATTGATAACAATTTGAAAATTAATTTAGACAAAACACATATAATGCACTTTCACCAAAGAACTCAACCGAAAAGTACTAATGTAAATTATAACGGGCAGACAGTAGAATCTGTAACAAATACAAAATTTCTGGGAATCAATATTGATTATAGACTTTCATGGACAACCCATATAGACAATCTCTGCAAAAGAATTAATAAATCCTCATTCGCTCTTTACAAGCTCTCCAAAATAGTTAACAAAGAAGCGATTTTAACGGCCTATCATGGACTGGTGGCACCATTACTGAGATACGGCATTATATTTTGGGGTAATTCGGTAGACAAAGAATTTATATTTAAAGCTCAAAAGAAGTGCATTAGAGCAATGTGCCAAATAAATAGTACAATTAGCTGTCAACCTTACTTTAAAAATCTAAAAATTCTCACATTGCCTTCTCTATACATTTACGAATCAAGTATTTTTGTGAAATCAAATGTAAGTTACTATAAGACTGCTGTCAAAAGCTATTATCGAAAATTAAGGGACAAAAAAAGGTTAGAGGTACAAATACCTTATGGTAAAACGGCACTATTAAATAAAAGTATTTTATGCATGACATCATTAATCTATAATAAATTGCCTGATGACATTAAACAATTACCAATCCACCAGTTTAAGAAGAAACTACATGCATTCCTAATAGACAGATGCTATTATGATGTCAAAGATTACTTGAGTGACAAAAATATTGTATTCCATTGACTAGAAAGGAAAAATAATTATCATTTTTTATATGTATGATAATATTGTATTGAATATTTGAATTGTATTTGAATTCCATTAAGAATGTTGATAATAATGAATTATGACTAATATGACTTGAGATTAATTGTATGTATTTATAATTTGGAATACTTATGACATTCAATTTTAGATAGAATTTTACATTTTGACATTTAATTTTACATTTAATTTTACATTTTGACATTTAATTTTACATTTTGACATTTAATTTTACATTTTGACATTTAATTTTACATTTTGACACTTAATTTTAGATGAATTTTACATTTTGACATTTAATTTTAGATCGAATTTTATATTTTGGTATTTAATTTTAATTCTGACATTTAATTTTATATTTAGATCATTAATATTCTTGAAATAAGCGCTGTAAATTTGTAAATTCAATACAATAACTGCGGAAATTTGTTATTTCTATTATTTTAATTATTTTATTAGTTACTACATATAATTTATTTCTTTATTGTTATTTATAAATTTGTAATAAAATTCCTGTTTTAAGTTTTCAATCACAGAATCACATTGTACGCCCTAGAAGCAAAACATAGCGCCCTATTGGTATCATTTAGAACCTATTATGTCTTGATGTTATAATAATGAATTAGGACTAATATGACTGGAAATTAATTTGCATGTACCTATTTATAATTTGGAATATTTTAATAATGTATCGAGACTAATATGACTAATTGTGTTTTAACTTCTGATTTGTATTTTATTATTGTATGCCTTAACGGCGGGACATAGCTGAACTTATTTTAATTATTTAAGACCCGTATTTATGATGTATACCTATAGTCCACAATAAAGAAGATTTGATTTGATTTGATTTGATTTGATTTGAAGCATCAAAGCTTCTCTTTTTCAAAAAGAACGTTTGAAATCACAAACATATCAATATCCGTGTATGTGTTTGCGTAACAACTTACATACACAGTTGTCACAGTTGGATATTTTTATTGCAAGAATCACTCGTGCAATAAAAATATCCATTTTAGAGAACAAACCGCGCTACTTCGCCGGCTCACGCTGAGCGGAACACGAAAGTAATTCGCTCATTAAAATCAACGTAGCGATTCATACATATTTCAGAGGGCTATTACGAAAGCATGAAAGCGCAACCGTATTTTAAATTCTCACTAAATGTGCGAGTAACATGAAGAGTGTACAAAATAGAGGATGGCGAGTTCACTCATCGCCTTTTGAAGTGCTAATTCGCGTCGGCGTGGCGTCGTATCGCACGGCGCTCGGCGCGCACTCGCTGGCCACCGGGAGCGGCTGCTCTTTGCTGGTAAATCGAGCTGAAAAACATACTGCCCACTGCAACTTGACGGAGCGGCCGCAGGGCGCGCCCGGGGGTGCGGTACGTACAGGCGGGGGCCGGGAGGGGGGAACAGCTTAAAATGCTGATGTGGTCTTTGATTATGGATAAACTACCGAACCGATATAGCCATTAAGCTCGTCTGTTGACTGAAAAGTTCGGTTGGGTTACACAGACTGTACGGTGGTTATGTTAAACTAGCAAAAGTGAACAATGTTACACAGTTTTTACAAAATTGTTGAAACAACTGCAGTGTAGTAATGATATCTTTTATCTCTCGACTTCAATTTCACTTCGGTATTTTTTCCTGTCATTACAAATACTATTCGCTCAACTACTGCGCGTACAACAAAACTACGTTCTATTTAAACTTTACACTTCAAAGGCGCAAAATGTTCCACTTTTAAATAAGCGAAGTGCTCGTGTACAGATGTAATATTTTCAGCGACGTGCTGTGAGTTATCATAAACTTGTATCGGCCGGCGGCCGCTCAAAGAGGCTCCATTGCGAAGTTTGATTAGCTCCCGCCCGCCCAGCGTGTTGGGCGGCGGAGGGCGGAAGGCAATATGATCAAGCTATTTGCCAACAGCCGGTCAGACAGTATGCAAATCGAGGTGATCAGGCTTCGACGATATTTAGCAGGACTAGAGTCGTGTTGGTTGTAGTTGAAAAGTCGGTTTTAAGTTGCCTTAATGGTGCCAACGTCAATATGGAGCTACAAGGTTTTTGATTAATAAGTTACCTTGGATTTATCTACCTACTAGAGGGTTTTTAGTTTCACACTTACTTAGTTGCAAAAATAATCTGAAGCGTCCTGTAGGGACCTTGGAGGAGATCAACTAAAGGTTTTCCAAAAAAAATGGGTACATATTTTGTTGGAGATCCTAAATAAAAATGTTTTTTTTTATTAATACTACATTTAAAAGTGTTCAATTCGTGTTGTTGTTACAGTATTTTAATTATTACATAATGTATTCAAAATGTTTGCACATCGTACAATGAAATAAATAAAGCAGATAAAGTTAAATGATGTTAAACAAATCTTCACCCTTCTTGTTCAGTACTCGCACAAGCCGCTCTATTGACATACAGACGCACAGACTGAGGCACATACGTGGACATATCGCGGGGAAACAGTAATTAAACTAATAATATCTCTCGAACTTCATCTCGAGTTATTACGAGCCGCCTGAGAACTCCTCTTACGCCCGGAGCACACGACACGACACTAGAGCCTGAAGGATCGCTACCAAGTAATACTTGTCCAGTCTTAGCACATGCAATAGGGTGAATAGTTAGGTTTTTTTTATTACAATAATTTATATGGACTCGTGTTTGACCACTATCTAAACTTATTTTTTTTAAATATACATAAACTAGTGCTCGACTGCAATCCCACCTGATGGAAAGCAGTGACGCCATTGTTAATGTTGAGGTATACTAGTTTATTAAGAGCCTATTCATTCAGGCCTTATAACCTATTTGCTCTAACTGATAATAAATGACAATGTTGTTGAAAATAGAGCACGCTCGCTTACGAGTAACTTATACATTGTTAACGTAGAGACAGATCAGGAAACAGACTCCAGCAGAAAATTTTACTCCTCAGTTATGCACTGAAGCTAGCTATCCTGACTTGAGACCCCCTCGTGTGTCCCGGGCTCTAGGGGGAGGAGGCGCGAGTTGTTTTCCTTACACGTTTATGGCAGAGCAAACTATTTATATGACGGAGTTATCAAACACGACGCAGATGGAAACGTTTCACAAATGGAGAAGTTTAGCGTCACTTGATACTCGCATGTACGCGCGGTCTACAAGCGCCCACTTATGTATGTTTACCATTGTTGCTGTTCCATTTGTATCAGGAAGTAAATATTAACTACGCAGCAATTAAATCATTTCAAATTTAAATTTTGAAATAGTATTTTACAAACATTTACCAAATTAGGTGCTCTTAATTAAAAGTAGAATTTAATATTACCATTCAAATTCATCATGGTCTTACTTTTATAATTACAACGTTGAATAAAAAAGAATACAGCTTCTTTTACATTTTCTCTATTTAATAAATAAAGTTCCAATAGGTTAGATGGTCGCGCACGGGTCGTTAGGGGCGCCATTACGCGGCGCCAGCGACGCCTGTAACGCAAACGATCTCAAATTATCCGCGCGAGAGGCCGCGAGGTGCGACGCTACAGACGGAGTGCTTGTCTCCCAGAGACGCGCCGGCTCACGGCCTGATACTCACGCGTATTGCGCACGTCATTACATCACTGTGATCGGCGCCAGTTTATAACGTGTTGCCTTTTTTTTGATAATATTTAGTTTATTTTTGTTTAGTATTTAGTACAGCAAAATAGCCATTAGCGTAAATCAGGCATACGTGCTCCAGTCGGTAACATGCTCCACTTCTAAAACTAAGTTACACATACTTTAAATTACGTTTTTAGTTCTTAAGAGCTTTTAATTTTTTTTCATTTTATGTAATGGTAGTTAATTACGCATTTAAAATTACATAAACTACATATACAACGCATGTTTGACTTGTGGTATATAGTTAACATCACCATCATACTCATACGTATTAACTAACAAGATCGGCTCATCAAATTTTAAATGCGTGTCTTAGTTTTACTAGTAAGGCACATTACCGGCTGGAGCATGTATGAAGCTATGCCTGGTTTCCCTTAATACTAAAATAAGATAATTTGTTCAATCTGTCTCCACACAGAATTGCAATCAAGTCCAATCCGGGATTGTTCTCCATGAGCGCGTTGAGGATCGTTAGCATAAATACACTAAGTTATAATCAATTAATTATAAAGGTACCTATGTAAATTTTTTACTTCTTCACGTTGAAATGACTGTAAGGATTTTAGATGAAACTTGGTACAGGAGTCCTAAATTATACATAGGATACTTTCTATCCTAGATTCCTTGAGTCGATTTTTTACTTTCAAGCGGTTGAAGCAGCTGGCAGCAGCTGGTATAAAATAAAATAATGTTTACATGGTTACATCATTATACACTAGCATACATTGTAATTTTTCTATAATGACTTTCAGCTATTTTCTTCTGAACACTATGGCAACATTACCCATAGACCATCATCATGGCAATTAGATGAAGATAACGCTATTATCAGCGCCCTCAGCGGCCGTATCACTAAGCCCACTATGACGCCAGCACACGGCGCGGGGCTGCCCCCCCCCCCATCCATCATGGCGTAATCCTTTAGTCTCGCAACAACATCCGCCAAGTAATGGGCCACTGTGCCTCAAGTATTGCAGGACGTTTACACGGGATGCTACATTGTTGTGTGTCTACAAAATATTGTGAGCTATACTTTGTTGTTAGTTCGTTTCCTGAGGGATGTTAGACATTAGAATTTAAAACCACTAAAAAAACTACAAAATGTAATCATAACAGTATGAAAGTTTCAAATTCAAATGTAAAAAATATGAAAGTAGTAGCGTCTACGCCAGTGCTACGCAAGTGCTACGGCGTAGCAGTGTGTTCTCGTAGCAACGCTACGCGTTCGAGGGCAGACTCATTATTTAGTAATAACTCCGACGTAAGCTTCACTTGATCTACGCGTAACTTCTAGCGAACTATTCAATCTTAGAGGAAGTTTAATTCTGTGTTTTGTAGGCGTTATTTATCGAAATAAAATACCTATGTTTCACTGACTTTTCTGACTAAAACCCACACCTACGACCCTTTTTGCCTTGCGATCCAGGGCCCCGAGTTTAACCTAGAAATTACTTTTTAGAATTTTAGATTTACTTTTAAATTGATCCTAGAATTTCGGTAGAATTTATGAGTCGAAGCACATTTTCACTAGTAGCAATGAGTCCGGGTGATTTATGCGGCTATTCCATAAATTACGCACAGCGGGCAGCAACCAGCGGCCGGTGATTATAACTCAAAAATTCATTGTAAACTTGTCGCAGTAATATATGTGTGTGTAACGCGTGCGTAGGCTGAAAACTGTGTTCATAGGATTGAGGTCGAGCATATCGACGGTGACCCACACTAATCTGGGATGAGCATAAAGAATGAAAGTAATCAGTTCCAAAGTCCAATATTATTGAATTAACAACTTAAGCAGCCAGGGCTCGGAAATTGTGCCAGTTGTGAAGAAGAAGTGTCAGAAGTGGACTCGCCCCTATAGCACAGGACTTGAAGACGACGCGATGATTACTGACTAAATATCTTCTACTTTTTAGGGTTCCGTAACTCAAAAGGAAAAAACGGAACCCTTATAGGATAACTTTGTTTGTCCATCTGTCTGTCAAGACCCTTTATCTCAAGAACGCGTGAAGGTATGAAGTTGAAATTAAAACTGTATATTCAAGTCCGCGGTTCCTTGAAACCGTACAAAAATCAAACTTGTAAGTTGACGGAAAAAAAGATACGCCCGTTTATGTAGCAAAAAACGTACATTTCGACACTGTCAAAGGAATCAAAATTCATTGGGTACTTCCCGTTGACCTAGAATCTTGAAATTTGGCACGAAGCAAGGTATTATAGCGCTAATATAGCGAAAAGTCTGAAAACTGAAAATTAGTAGTTACGTCACAAGTTTTTTTTTTGAAATATCTTCAAGACTCGATTCGAGAATTGAACTGTTTTCATAAGTAAATTGGTACGGAACCCTCGGTGTGCGAGTCCGACTCGCACTTGCTCGGTTTTTTAAGGTTGGGTCACCATTTTATAAGTTCTTCCCCTTTAGGTCGAGCGAGAGGAAGAATAAGAATTTTCTTTAAAAAGAAGCTTTTTTCTGCTGTAACTGTTACTGTTACTTTTGTCTCATGAGTGCGTCCACAACATGTGAACTCACATACAAAAGACATCGGGAACTATCCGTAGTTCAACTTGTGACACGTAGTGCAGCAGCCAATCACTCATCTATTGTGTGACTAGAAGCAATCCTTTTTCCTCCCGTACTGCCTTTTACGTTCCAGAGCTGCAGTCACTTCTCCGAAGTCTCCCACCGCCCCATTTACCTCTTTTCCACCAGACGACAATCGCGAAATTATTCGCTTCTACCTTAATTTATTTAAAAGGTAACTGTAGGATAAAACTTCTGTTTCACTTATCAGGCACAGCACAAAATTAATAAAATATAATTCCGTAATTCTGTTTCACACGAACGTCCATATATTCGTGGCACTTGCCGCTCGCCTCCACTCTCGCAAACAGCTTCCAATAAAAACAGAGTGCATTCAATAACTGTGCACTATATTTGTGCATTGCGTCGTCAACACTGAAACGCACTCCCTCATTTACTTGGAAATAAATTGTCGCGAGCATAACTGCTTTATTTAAATAGCCACCAATAATGCGCAGTGTTTTATGGTGCAAACAGCACAGTGTCACTGTAGGGCGCGGCACGGTACGGCACTGCATGTTACGGTAACGGCATAGCAACGCAGCGGCAACAGTACGGCATGGCAACAGCACGATACGGCAACCCCTCTTAACAGTAATGAGTCTCATAAAGTCGCGCCGCTTAAATGAAACGAATATTGTTTACGGTCGCGAGTCGCGGATTGAAACGTGATTTTTATATGACTGTTTTGTAAGTCAGATTGCGTCGTAAAATGCGGATAATTTTATGTAGGAACGCGAGCGGTACAAATGTCGCGTTTTGTATAAATTAATACGGAATATTAAATTGGTGCCAGTAACAAATGGGCTTTGGAAAAATAGACAATAATTTAAATGGTTTTTGCAGCGTTTTTCCGACGGTAAAATTCTGAATACTTTTCTGAGTAACATTCAGAATTTTACGTTAAAAGCTCTATCAAGGCTATGGCCATCCTGCCTTTGATTTTTCGTCCGTTTGAGAAGTTCGTATGTATGTAAATGATCTATTTCTTTAGCACATCTAAATGGCTGAATGTATTTCAGCAAATGTGGTATCATCCTAGTGATGTTGCCAGCTACGTCATATTAATGTTTAGCATAAAATGAAAAGGCCACTAAAAGGTAAGTAAATAATCGTATTTTAAAAATATTGAAAATAAAAAGAAACAAAATCACTTTTCAAGCAGCGGTTGGTGGTATCAAATCTATGATTGAACTAAAATAAATTCCCCAATAATGATGAACAGACTGGAGGAGGAGCTCGTAGATAATAACAGCCGCACAGGCCGATCTTCAAGGTTAAGCAACGCTTGCCTAGGTTGGTCAGTGGATGGGTGATCATCTTAACATAACGAGTTTCCTCCGTGCCTCGGAAAGCACGTTAAGCCGTTGGTCCCGGCTGTCATTTGGAGATCTTTGGCAGTCGTTACGGATAGTCAGAAGCCAGTCTTGCCATGAAGTACCGTGTTACCCCAGTTAATGGGTTGTGGAGGTCTGGTAGGCAGCCGCTCCTCGTAAAATACTGGTATTCAGCTAAATCCGGCTTGACTGGAAGCGGACCCCAATATAGTTGGGAAAAGGCTAGGCAGATGATGAATGATGAACAGACTGCGTGTTATATGAAGTTGTGATCTTTGTTTCAATTCCTCTGTGGCACAGTGTGCAGCAGTCAGTGGGTCAGTGCGGCGGGTCTGGGTTACGGCGTAACGTCGGCTTCATTAACACAGGTAATATACTGCGCCCGAGAGCGCTGCAAGACCCCGCACTTAGCTTTGCTTTAAGATAAATGTGAGTAAATTGAGCGTAAGTTTACAGTTGTTCAAGAATATGTGAGAGCTATGTGCGACTTTATACTTTTAATGATACTTTAACGTTTTATAAGTGCCCATGACGAAAAGATTTTGACTTTGATGTCGAATTAAGGTGAGGACTAAAAAATATTATAATTAGGGCCTGTTTCACAATGTCCGAGTAGGCACTACTCACTGAATAAATTCAAAAATGGAACAGAATTTGTATGAAATTATCTGTCAAGTAAGATACTCGAAACTTAATCATAGGTGGTGAAAGAGGCCCTTACTCTTATTGGATCACCAAGATAATAAAAACATAAGAAATAAGTATTATTTTAGGTTATAGTGCGTTCATTTTCTTTAGTTCTTTTTTGCACAAACAAAC
Source organism: Mythimna separata (assembly GCA_030763345.1). NCBI lineage: Eukaryota > Metazoa > Arthropoda > Insecta > Lepidoptera > Noctuidae > Mythimna > Mythimna separata. Next base: position 20,035,145 of record CM061189.1, read on the forward strand.
ATAACACAGCGGTAATATTTCAACGTTTTTGGGAATCTTATTCGGTACTCCTCTATGTTGTGTATCCCAAACCCTAATGAAAATGACCGACTTGCTAACCAAATCCATTTTTCTCGGAAATTCAATGCCGTTTTCAGAAGGTAGCCAGTAGCAAAGAACTTTTCCAACTAAAAATGTAAAACCTAATGTAAATTCTAGTAAAAGCTCTACTTTCGTCAGTTGTAGCTAACACTAACATTGTGCAAGACCAGTCCCCGAATGATGCAGTGTGTGTGTGTGTGTGTGGTGTGCCGCCGTCGACACGCGACGTGTTGACGTGAATAATGGCGCCGTGTAAACACGCCTTATTCACGCGGTGTTCACGCCGCGAGCTGCTATTACTGCTCCAACTCGACAATGTCGGCGAGTGCTTTGCGGTCAACACCGCTGTTTAGAGATTCGCGGTATTTCATAGTTCATCCAACGCTGTGATGTGATCAATTTTAACGGTGTCACGCTAATGTTTGCACGATTTGTTGATTCTAACCGGTACTACGCACTTCATGGAAGTTTGTTTTCTCGAAATTAGTTTGTTTTCAAGACTGTGTTATGACTCAGCATTAAAAGTAAACAGCTACAGTTTACTGAGGTATCTTTAATGTTGACACAAATTCGTCTTTGAAATTGCTCTGGCAGTGGCAGGCAATCTGAAAAAATCAACCAATGAAAACAAAATCGGGGCATAGTACAGTGTTTTGTTGTTGCACATCTATCATCTCTATCCAAAATTGAATTACATTGTGGAGTGAACCCAACGTAGTGTGCACAGATACAACAACAGCCTCATCATGCAAATTCTGAATACAAACACACAATGATTGCAGCTGCTTACAACTGTAAGATTAGTTACAGTTGTAAGCAGCTGCAATCACTACCAATATGCAGTAGCATCACCGCATAGTACATAGTGTACCCAAAAAGCAGCATTCGAATTATCTCAAAATGGTCTCACAACGGTCTGCCTTCCTCTCTTGTAACGAATTCGCGACCGTGCCGCTCGCCGCGCCAGCGTGCAGCGCCGCGCGCAGTGCAAGCGTGTAAACACCGTCTTATTAGCGAGACGCCGCGCGTTCACGTTCACGCCGTGATTCCATTGTGCCCGCATTTCGGCGCCGAGCAACTTCACAGAGCATTACGGAGGTTACTCACCTGTGTGCAGAGATGGCACAACCTAGTAACTAAGTATGTGCTACGCATGAAATGTTACGAATGTTTATTTCTTCACGTCATGACATACCAAAATATACTATTCAGTGATTGCATTTTCTAATGCTTCTTGAAGACCAGAAGCAACAACAAAAGAGCCAAAGTTGCGTTTAGATAGATCCAAAGGATCACTAACCGTAAACACGTCCTGGAGGTGTTACACCAGCAATTTCCAATCTCTGGGCTGCTACAGACTAATTCTTAATGGAAAACCCAAATAGAGTATATTCATATAAATAAGTATTAAATAAACCACTCGGCATTCATTGTTAAATGTATGGTTTTAATAATGCAAATGTCTTCCAGTTTCACCGGTAGCTCTACACCACATGAGCCGAACTTTTTACATAACAGTCCCGATCACAAGTCCTGAAGGAGCGAAGTTCCTCCCTCACGCTCCCGCAACAACACATCGTTGTGCGAACTTCGCCGCGCTCGGCGCTCCGCCCGTCGTCAATAACGAACGAACTTACTTTAACTGCACTTGTTCTCGATTCATGGAAATACCTCGCGATCGCCATTACTGTGGATTGCTGAGTGTTCCTGAACTGAGCATACTAATTAGTCTTACCCAGGCTATTAAAGTGATGTGCACTTGGACCTTATAAACGGCTAAAAATCGATAAGATCATAGCTCCTATTTGAGTCGCTTGAGCTCTGCACCCGCGGTGGCAGCGGTGGCACAGCCCACCGTACTTGGAACATGGGACGGTGCAACGGTATCGACAGTAGCGTCCCACACTAGAGTCCTATATGCCTCACCTTTCATGTCACCAACACCATACCTTCCGATCTCTTCCCATCCGTACGCATCAACCCACTTTTTTTCAGGTTTAACAAGAGCTCAATATCGTTGATGCTGGCGTGCTGTGCTATGGGGTGTGCTCCTGCAGCAGGACAGGCCATGGTGCCTCCAGCTGTTGACAGCTTCACCGCATTAACACTGATGTGTAGCAACACAAAGTGCTTGGACGAGTGGCACATTAATAAGTATTATAAAACGCAATTTGTTATAAACTTTAAAAAATAAATAATTGTGGATACCTAAATCTCGTATACCATCTCGGTAACCGTGTCAAAGGATGGGGACAAAATCAGAGACAGTAGATTTATCTTTAGCAATAATTCGTACAATCGGTGTCAATACGAGTATCTCGGCTCTGTGTACGCGTGATAAGAAATAAATTGTCTGGATGTATACGTATACTTTAGGTACGCAGCACATACTAGTACACTTGGGAATATTTCCATATTGTGTGTGTTTTGAGTGAAATTAGTTCGGCGCCGTGCCAGCACTACACTCGTAGCGATGTGACTGTCTGCACGTGTGACATCGCCTCTTAGGCATGTACCGCTTCGCCGATAGATGATCATAGTCGAACAGCGGAGGTTTTTATTAATTTACAAGACAGAAATGACCCCAGACAGCACATTTTTCTTTTTAATTTCGTTTCAATAAACTTTGTATAAACTTTTAATAACTATTTTCGATAAATCGGAATGCTAACCAAACAGTAATAAAATCAGATCAAGTGAGCAAGCCGTGGTATTTAATTATCTGGCGTATAATCTGCTCTGTGTGTACATTTGAGAATTAATCACGAGTCGGCCTCAGGTGCGGCATTACACACAACAAGCTAATTACTGGGACTGAACAGCTACACGCGCAGAAAGTCCTCTCTCAGGAACACTGACTTACAATGAACATCAAGACAATCGAATAGTAAATGATCATAAAGTAACTACGAACTTTTATAGAATTATCCGTTTCCTTTTGCAAGATATAAATTGAACATAAGAAACTATAAACCAAACACTTGAAAAGTTTTTTTGTTTTTAAGTAAGAAATTATCAGCATGACTTCTTCCACTCTTGGGCGGAGCTTGGGCGCTCTTGAGCAAGTCGGGCTTTTACTGACGAAGAACCACTCCTATTCCTTCTTTGCCTTCGTTCCAGGGCCCTGAGGTCCACTTAACCAATGGCCCCAGTAGGCTTCGACCCTACTGGGCCCCTACGAGTTGCTAACATGTCCTTGAGACGTGAGTGGAACGCTTCGCGCCGTCGACGACAGTTACCAGAAATGGCTGGACGGCGAGCTACCCATTGCTTGCCGTCGGCAAGCCTACGCCTATGAAATACATCAATGGGTAAAACTAAGTTTTTATCTCTGGAGTACAGCACTGTATCAAATGAACCTTTTGTAGCTCCCCTGCAGCACCGGCAAGTGAGCAGCATGCGCGACTCGACGTCGGCGGCGCGGGGAGCGCTGAGGCGCGGCCGTGCGTCGCTCATTAGCCGAGTGATTAGCGACTTGACGAGATCGGCGCCGCGAGGCACACCGCGGTGGAAGACGAGCGGGGTGGCGGTGTATGAGGTACTATCAATAATTAAACTGATAGGATTTGTATCAAAGCACATTGATTCATTTAATCAAGGTTGCCAAGTTTTAATGGCTCTAATTAATGAGATTTATAAACAGTTTCATCTGTGTAGATCCAACGTGATGCCGAAGTTTTTTTTCTTTCGAAAAATTCTAATCTACTTTTTTATGTGCCTTAATCTACTTACACACGTCCCAAATTTTATGACACCTTACCCGCGCACAGGTTTACACAAATAACAATTTTATTACGTGACAAAAAATAATGAACGTAAAATTGTTAATGTGTGTAAAATGAAGTTTATCTTTATAAACTATTTTTTTCAATCACTCAGCAAGATTCTTCAGTGGGTCTCTGAATACTTGTGAAATTAGAATAAGCGTTTACAAAATGGAAACCAACGTACCAGAACACAAAACACCACACATATAAATTATAGTAAGTGCAAAATTGCAGAATAACAGTTTGCGATAACTATACCCGTCGGTCGTCGGTCCCTCAGAGCAATCGTCAGCAAATACGAGCATACGTGCTACTCGCATGCACGGACTCGGTGCCCTCAAGTGATGCTAGCTACGACTCCGGCAGCTAACGGAAATTACGTACAAAATGCCACCATTCATTATAAAGAGGAAATACCTATAAACGCTATTCAGGGTGCATCCTAAAGTCTTACCTTTGCAGCGAAACTACGTAGAAATGTAATTAATGAATGTCTTTGAAAGGCGATGCATCGTGGAGCGAGCTCCTGCAGCCGGCGCGCAGCGTGTGTACATGTGAGCCAATCAAGTAGTTTGTGCAAAAACAAAGAGTGCTCGTGAAGTTACGGCGCCAAGTTTTAATGATCCGCTCGAAGAGGTGCGCGATCACTGCGCCGCGGCGGTGTGGCCCTGTCGCAGCTTCACGCGAGCTCGAAAATTGCGAAAATATTGCAGGTATAAACGTTTCTTTCATGTTGCGCAGCAAGTATCAAAACTAATATTTTATGTTACTTATCCTAAGCACGTTTTTAGTAGTATTTCATAAAAATAGACGAGATCTTATCATCGTTTTTCAGTCTAACTAGACGCAAATACTGCATGAAGCGACTGTCTACCTGCTCAGTTCCAGCGTGAGAGTATTATATCTTCCCAAGACTGGTTGTCAGAATTAGTAATAAAATACACGTCTACAATACCTCCTCTGTCAAAAGTAATAGCGAATGTTTCGGTGAAGAAGGTGTGTAATGTAACAAACCCACGCGCAGTTCACACCTCCTGCTGCCCACGCGACCGGCGTCACAGATGATTACCCTAACAAGACGAGAACATACACCAGCGCCGGGGGTGAGCGACAATACATTAATGTATCTACTTGTTTGAACAGCTTATCTTATTAGGTTTAAGTTTTTTTTTGAGGATTTATTTATTTTGTTACGACAATAGGTACAAGGTATTTACAGTATAATAAAAACTAACTCTAAACTAATTTAAACTAACTTAAAACAAACTAAAATATGGCGTCAAAAAACTCCTCCACATCGCTGTCGACTGGTAAAGTGCCCAAAAGACTGGCAGCATTGCCACTGCAATGCTTATTTTCTGTCCAAAGTAAAAGCCAGCCTTTGGGTCACGCGAAGTGTCAACTAGGCGCTTCGAAAGATCTTTATACAATTTGTGAGCACTCGGACCCCACGAACCAAGAGTTTCAACCCCAAACGGTTCGAAAATATAACTTCCCACAAGGTTATTATATTTCCGCCGCTTGAGGTTCTCCGCAGCCGACGGAAACGTTTTTTCAGTTTTTTTTTTTGTGAAAGTTCAACTTAAACACAACAAAGGCTCAACTTTGAACTTTCGTGTTTGTTAAATGAAGTTAATACGTATTTGATGTTATTTCAACACAAACATCAAATAATTATTAACTTTAAGCAAACATTTAACTTATAAGGCACGCTAACGTCTTTTTCAGATGTAGAGTTTATAATTTTTAGTTGATTGAAAATAACACGTGTAAAATACATCTATCGGGAAAACATAATTCTATCTACGTATTATTAGCTCACATCTCAATCATATTCATCGATGCCGTCTAGCGGGGCAAATGCTTATATTGTACAAGTAGGCGCCCGCACGCCGCACGTTGCACGCAACAGGAATACGCCGCAGGTTGCTCATCGCGCTCACGGCACTAACTCACCCATACCGCTCTACACTGCATGCTGAATATTAACACATTCCCACCACCAACCGACTACGTTACTAACTAGTACTTATAACCACAATATCAACAGCCACAAGCCTCGAGGACTCAATTGTCAGATGAGGAAAAATGTTGGGTTTTCCGAACCTTAAAGTTTGAATTTGTACCAGATTTCTAGAATAATTGAATATTAGCACACAGGTTTACTGACTCTTTCGTACAACAAACGTGATGATACGAATATCTATAGAGATTGCGATAAAGTAAACGTAACTTTTCACGCGATTTTTCTAAAACAGATGGCCGCTCTGTGAGTTTTAGCGTACAGATCGTTGCCTCACGTACGACCCCTCAGAATGGACGTTAAACAAATAATACTTAGCTATGAACCCGTCGTATTTGTTCGGGAGCCGTGCTTTGTGCGCGATCGTTGACTCTTGCTTGACTTCAGCCGATAACTCGCTGTCAAAGTCAAGCGGCGCCGTCACAGAACAGGGGACCAAAGAAATTCTACTTGAGGACAAATACCTTTGTCGCAGTGACGAAGGACATTGCCCTTACCTAAAATATTCCATGCTAACAATACGACTATTAATAGACGGACAATAATACTGTATCGCGTGTCCAAGTTGGCACCGACTGTAACGTTCAACTGTCTGTTTCTTTCTATGTTGTAAATAGCATCTCATCACAACACGAGTAGTAGGAAGGTGACTGAATTAGGTAAGTCAGTCACCTTCCTACGGTTCGTGTTTGTTTAGCAAAGTATGTTATCCCAAGTCCAGGACTTACCTATGTCAGCTCTTTTTGGGTGTTAAAGGTACGGAAAAACACTTTAGTACGTACCTAAGTGGTTTGTGTTCCGCACATCACTTCTGCATGTTGTTATCTCTACAGTCCCTCGCCGTTCATCCCTGCCCCCCCCCCCCCCTGCCGCGCCTCAATACCAAGTATTTGCATAAAGGTATTAGCCGTGTAGCAGCGAGCATGCGGCTGACAGTCGAGAGAACACATCGCGCCTCGCGCCTACCCACGAGAAAAACGTATATTTATCAAGAAGCCTGCCTACTTATGCTTATAATAACTTAAAGGGATTCGCAAAAATGTACTCTCAAAGATTGTAGTCCAAAGATTCCGAACATTTACCAAGTCTCCAATATTCTTGTTCTTCTCTAACTTGATGGACAGTTTGTAAGCGAAAACTTTGAAAACAGATACTTTCCAAAACTTCAAGAAGGTATATTTACTTAACAAGCCAAATGGCTTCTTTAGCTTTAAACAATATTGAAGTATACTATTTAAATACCTACCTACTGAGGGATTGTTATTTCGAAGTGAAGCTCTCAAGTTTCCTGCTGCTCTCTGCTAGCGTGCCGCCTGCAGGTTGTACTTCTGATTAGCAAAGCGCGACCTATGCGAGCAGTCTCACAATCGTTATAAATCTTACTTCACCAAGCCTGGAATTCCCAAATTCGTGGGAAAGCGAGTGATATTTTAATTTTTTGCTCAGCAGCGTACTATTATAATTACAACAAATGGTTGTTATTGTTGTTGGAAATAGTTTTTAATCTTTATTGACCTCATGGTTTGTATTAAGCTTTTTCATATTTTCCTCATCAACAGATTTCTAGACTCAAAACATTCTAATCATAATTTTAACAGTATCTTTGATAGATATAGTTAGCAGTATTTTTTGTGATATTATGTCAAGCGATACATCCTATCCGAGCGTCAACACGGGCGTGCGACACAGGTGGACACGGTCGTGCGACACAGTTGTGCGACACAGTCGTACGACACGGCGTCCGGCACAAACGTGCGGTGCGGGCTTATGACACAGGCGTGCGACTGGGTCATGCGACACTGTCGTGCGGCCCGGCCGTGCGACCCGGTCATGTGACACGGTCATTCGACACGGACGTTCCATCCCGGTACGCGACACGGTCGTGCGACACGGCGTCCGACAAAGGCGCGCGACACAGACGCGTGTCGAATCAATGCTGCTAATAAGGTTGACGTGCTCATCAGATTGAGTTACGTTATAACAGAATGTGCGGCACGCACGTCCCGCTGTAAAATAATATCGCTCTAATGTTATAACGTTAAACAAGAATAACTCGATGAGCGAACCTCTTTGATACGGATAACTGAATTAACTGCTTCCGTACGAACCGAGCACATACCGTATAGCATAGATATGGTGAACGGTGACAAGTGTAGGTACCCTTCAGTCAATGCTCTTGTTGTTCTAGGCTGTACACATCCGTATGTAGGCAACTGTGCCGTCCACCCGTACAGAATGCTTTATTAATAATTTCTTGGACTGTCTTCGAACCCGGTTAACCCGGAAATAGTTTACCCCATATCTACGAACTATTTTATCTCGACAGTTAACGTATGGAATGTGGTCCACCAGTTTATTAATTTACGCATTCCAGAGATCACCTTGCAACCGGGAAAGGGGCATGTTTTATATGAGAAATATTTTAACAGTTGATTATTGTAACCGAGTCAAATACAAATCTACTATAAGAAATACATACGTAAGCCTGATGTAACGTAAGCCGTTTTCAACCGACAAATTCAAAGCAGACTATTGTTTACTGCATCAACTGTATTGTTAGTATTAACAAGACAGCCGTTTGTCCGTGTGCACAAGGTCTTAGTGCATTGAGTCAACAGAACCCTTTGCATCTAATGCCACGTCAGACGACGCCTTGTTACCAGGCGAGGAAGAGGCAGGACGAGCGCGGGGGTCGGGCTTGCGAGGGAGGGGGGGGGGGGTAAAGGAATAAGGGAATAAAAGGCACTAAGTTATTGCAAATGGCTCGATAGCGCGCGGCTTGCGTCTCATTCTCATATCGATTGCTCTCGCTACTCGATTTACTCGAATTATAATTCGATTAGCTAAAGATAATGACTCGGTTGAACAAGTATGCTGGTAGTTAGCTTTCACGCCGCGTTGGAAACGCGTGTAGTTCGTATGTCGCCTTTCAGTTGCCTTCGAAGTAAGTAATATGTGAAAGTGAAACCCGGGGCCCTGAAAAGAAGGAAAAGGAGTAAGTTTTTGTTAGTAAAGTCTGACACGTCGTCCCGTTATGCCCAAGAGTGGGATAAGTCATTGGATGATTACCCTCCTAAAAAAACATTAAGTATAGTAGTCTCTATCAGTGTAACCTGCCTACACACACACAAACTTAGGTAGTTCAAGTATAAAATGTTGTGGCCGACTGTAAAAACTTCCTTCATAAGTCCGCGTATTGAAACTGAAATGTCGGTCGGTTTATGCGGTCAACCATCTTCGTCTTGAGTGTTCGTTTTTGATAGCATTTGAAATAACAACAAAATTGTTGAAGAAGTTTAAATTTTAACAGCGGCAGCAGAATGTTTTGGTATACAATTTTCTAATGTGCAGTTAAACTCAGTCAAAGAAGGTCTAGAATTACCAGGTATAAAAAATTATTCCAAGTAGAAATTACAGTAAGAAAGATTCAAATCGCGTAATACCACGCCTGAGCCGTCGCGGCGCGAACGCTCGACTATAAAGTATAACGCATTTAACTCTCAACGCGCACAACTTCACACTCACTTAGTTCTCACTTACACTTTTATTGTAATTGTTGTGTTGGAGATTATTCGCAAACCGAGCTTGTCTACGAGTTCTTACTTATTCTCGCAGTATTTTATCCAAATGAAATGACAGAATTTCTTAATTTCAGAAGTGGAAAAGAAAGATTTTTTATCGGTAGAAAATCTATCTTTAATCCAATGTTGTTAGATGAGTCAGGTGTTCTGGACGGATGAAGGCGCGATCTAGGAATAGATAGTACTAGGCCCGATTCACACGAACTAATCTTTTAAATGGAATGTCAAGATTTAGCTCGCAAGTTAACCAGTTTTGTTACATTCTATACCAACGCGGATTTTCGTAGCCCGAGAGTGGCAGAGGAGTCTACTGACTGGCTAAAATCAATCACTTCCTACGATTGGAGCGTTGAACTCGCCAAGCTAACACGGTCTGTCCTCGTCTATAAAACTATGCCTACTTTTGTACATGGCAAGCCATATTATTTACGTGCTATCCTAGCTCCCAAAAGCAACCCCGTATAATTCAGGACAAGAATTTGTAAAATTGAAACTGGAAGCAATTCAATATGAACGTGAAATCAATTAGCATAGTTGTCGGAGGTCACAATATCGAATATTTGCGAATCATCGATTATCCGCCCGCAATCCCATCGCTCCAGCAGTCGAATTCCGATACTCTTAGCGCCAGTTGAGTAGACACACCCCATCCCCCCTTATTAAGGATAATGTTGAAGGCTCGCGAGGGTCCTCACTCGCTACGGAGGGCTCACAGTAAACTGGTAGTATTATTGTGAATGGGATTAGAACAAAGCTGATTTATTGTTTTTTCCGTGTCAGTGGCCGTGTCGCCACGTCGTGATGACGTCGCCGCGCCGCGCCGATGTCGCACGATTTAGAACGCATGAAATGTGTAATTACAACTGAGGTCAAAATGCCAATACACGAAATGTCAAATATTAGAATTATTAGAATTATTGATACAGGTTAATGACGTACTTATCCGATGCATGCTACTGATATTTTCGTAATACCTCTCGTGCCACCATCGTTTAATGTTGATATACTAAAGCTGGACTTTCATGGCGATCTATCATCACATTCTTTTCATTGTTTTTCTGAATAGATAGCATATTTGGTAGTTTTTTTAGTCGCTTTATCAAGGATTTAGAACTACACTCGAGAGCAATAAAATCGCACATCATGACTTGTTATGTTGAGGCAGATTTTGTCATGAATATGAAAAGATTTTGAAAGAAATGCATACACAAGTTTAAAGACCATTTCATTATCTTTCGAATGATATGAAATACAGTGTAAAAAAATGCCCCTGAAAAGTTTTAGAGCACAATATCCAACATAAGGGTAAAATTACCAAATTTTGCTTAAGAGAGAATGAGACTTAAACTTAAAATTCTTGGTTAACCAGTTTATTAATAAAGTGTATTCCCTCTCTTTGCCTTAATTACAGCTGTTAATCGATGTCTCATGGACTGTATTAATTTAACCATGAAGTTGTATGGTATAACCTTCCACACCTCGTCAATGATAAATTGACGCTCTTGGAGTCGCGAAGAAACGAGTTTTTTGCTATAACTCTTCTTTTAAGATCATTCCAGATGTATTCAATTGGATTAAGATCAGAACTACGCACAGACCTGACTATAGCGATGATTTGAAAGTTTTCCATGTAGTGAAAAACTGTTCTAGCGACATGCGATTTGGTATTGTCGAGCGTTAAGAAAAAAAAAATACCAATAAGCTACACCAGCAGCTTTACAGATTCTCCGAGCATTTTTTTGACGTAACGTGAAGCCATCAACCCTCTCGATATCGGACAGGTATTAGCTCCAGTGAATGAATACAAGTCAGTTTTACTGTATAACATTATGCCACCCCTAAACGCCTCGAAAAGCAACATGATTTCTTATGTAGCATTGATAAAATTAGCCTGATGACTTTCTGTAGATCCTAAGGCGTCCATCATGGTCATTTAAGTCATTCTGCACTTATCAGAAAACACCATAGCCAGCCAATAGTCAAACACGTAATTTAAGTTATCCATGATAAATTGTCTGGCTTTGGCTTGTCGGGGAGCTGTGGTCAGTTTGGTACCAATTGCTGGATGATATGTAGTCAGACCTGCTTCATCCAGTCCTTTTCTAATTGTTCGCTGATTTATACTGACATTGCAAACTTCTAAAAGCTTTTATCTCAGTTCAATCGCGTTCGATAGCCAATTCTTCAAAGTACTTGTTAAAACAAAGCGATCATCATGTCCTGATCCTATGCACCACCAGCCAGGTCCTGGTCGCCGAATGTACCCACTGGTCTCTTGAAACCTTTGGTATACCCGAAGATCAGGGAAACGGCCCAATTTTGGCTGTCGAGCAACTTCATTTGTTTTATGGCCGGTTTTGGGCAAGGTAATAACTTGAACAGCTTCTGCGGGCGTGGTATCCATATTTTTCCAGTAAATTCGTCTGTTTCCAATTATTGAGACATTATCGAGTTGACGGAAACAGAGTAAAAATTAAAAAAAAATACCCTTGTTGTAGCTTTGGGTCAAGGTGTAAGTTGAGAAATGCGAATGAGTGAATTTGGGGAATTGGATGTATGGTTGATTTTTGTGAATTACGTGAAGTTCAATGATCTTAATTTTGTGCCTTTGTAAAGTTAACCTTGTATGCTTTAATTTTGCTTAATAATGTATACTCCATATCTTTAGATTTAAGGGGATATCAGCATTAAACTTAATTACAAGCCATGTGCGATTTTTTTGCTCTCAAGTGTATAAAGCTTTTCGTACGAACCCCAGAGAGATTGTTTGAGCCTAAGGTACCGAATGTGCAAGGCCTCTCACAAGGTGAACCGATGACCTGGTGCGTCTTTTTTGAATCCAAAGCGAAGTGAGGGATTCTTTTGTATAATATTGAATTTAGTAACGGATTCAGCGTAAGTCGCCGAGCCTAAAATATACTTTGCGCCCAAGTGATACACTCTACTTTTAATCACTCACTGTGAGTTAATAAAAGGCACTCTATAGTTTCTTCACTGACACTTCAAGAAGAACTTATTTTTCAAAACAAAACCATGAATTTCTAACAATCCGTGAGAATTGACAAAAACGCTCGCTGTAGTTCGCGTTTTTAATTTGATTTTTTTTATTAAGTCTGCGGTGCGACTATGAGCCGTCGAACCAGCCAGCTTTATTCAAACAATATTTACGTTCGATTTCTTTGGCGCTCAACACTAAGATGATCCAAATTCAAAAATTGTGTGGCAAAGCTTACTGCGGCACACTTTTTATAGAGGATTAAGAACTCATTTCTGCCTGCTAACAGTTTAATAAAGAAAACACAACCTTTGGGAACATTTAAATGCAAACCAAGTCGTTCTTTTGGAAGTGATGGAATGAAAAATAAAATAACATTTATGTTAAATTGATTCCTAGTAGATATTGCGATGTAAAATTGGTGTAGTTTTGTATCTCAATTATCTACACAGCTGGAGAATATGTGGTATCATTGGAACAGACGTGATTCCGGCAAAATGGAGCTGAGAATGTTATAGTATTGACTACGCCAGTGAAGCTAGCGGGAGGTTGACTCGCATTCTAATGGAACTCAAAGGAACTTAAATTGATTGAAAACTAAATACTTTCATAAAATACTTCAAGAAAAATAAATTCAATAAATAAACAGTGACAATCACTGAAAATTGAGTAAATAGTGCCACATAAATAGATGTAAAAACAAAACAAAGCGATTCGGGTATGTCTGAAATGTGTTGTGTTGTTTCGGACGCAAGATAACGATGCAGAAAACTAGCCGAGCGATATTGTCACCTGTACAAGCCGTGCTAAACTAATGAGTAAGTTATATAGTGGTTTTCTTTTGTTTGCGTAGTAAATAGTGTTTATATTTGTATTTAAAAATACCAACCGTTTTTATAGCATGAAAAGGCAGGTAAGTTGTTGCAGCAGCGGCTAGCAGTGAATCTGAAGCTTCCACAAAATGAAGCAGTTCTGTGTCAAGGTCAAAAAAAGTAAGATGATCTGTTTTTACTTTGTTTACGTCCCGTGACACACGTTTATTGTGTAGATACGAGTAAGTATATTGTTTTTTTTTTGTCGATTATTTTTGGTTAGCTATTCGATCGAAATATTGTTAGCGATAAAATCTTCAATGAAAAGAAGTGTTGCAGGTGCCGCCGGTGCCTAATTACAAACGAACTGTGTTGTCCTATCCGTCTGCAGTCTAATTTTAATTTACATAGGTATATTATTATTAGATATCTTATTAGTATTTAATCATGTTCTCTCAAACAGACACCACACCTCGACCGTACGTACACAAGCTATGTGGACTAACATATTAGTGTACATAGCAGCTTGTTGAAACAGACGCGGCATCAATGTGTCGCTGATATCTGGCACGAGGGCCGCGGGGCGTGCGGGGCGGGGGGTGATCTGTCGCCGACGCGTCATACCTCGAGAGCTAATCAGAAGAACACGTCGGCCGCGCCGCGACGAGCCACGAGCGGCCAGCGCCGAGTCAACACGACAATATGTCGTTGTCTCTCGGCGTGACAGTCCTCATGACCAGCAGAAGGGCCACTCCGTATGGCCCGCGAACAATAATAAGCATTTTTATTGATACTTTTGTTCTTATGGAGAAAACGGATCTGATGCGAATCATACCCGGTTTACTGATAATATAGACGGATCGCGCTAAATAAGCGTGATTATTTTACTTACTAACCAAGACAAGTCTCGCACAATGGCGCGGCAGGAGGTGCAGTAGATCACACGTCGTATTGGTGTAGCAGTACATATTAGTACTGCTATTCAATAAAGTTATCATCGCAAACAATTAGGAACAATGAGCTGTCATTCGTCAGCGTCAGATGGAATAACTCAGTTTATCTTTACTGAATAGATCGGCAGCTGTTGACTCGCGTACATTGCCTGACTGCACAGACGCTAGCTTCAGACTTCAGTAGGTCAAACGGGCACGCATTCAAAGTACGTTGAGTCGCAGAACAGTTTTGTCGTAAAAACCGTTAATCACACATCCATTTGTCGGGATCACGTAGTACACCAGTATGGAAAAAACTTCGTTAAAAGGAAAGGTCCCGTTATGTTCTTTTAATTTTTATTTCTTTGCTCCTATACGTTCAGTGCTCCGCCACGCGCCTCTTTGCAGGGCGCAATGCCTCAGAATTAAATTCTCCACCTATTTATACTTACTGCGGTGGTGAGCGGCATCAGGTGAACACCGCTGTCCTTATGTTAGCCTTCTGTTAGTTGTCGCTTGTTCATCTCGCCTGTGCTGTGCATACCGCGCTAGCTTGCGCTCCTTGCTCTGCGCGGCTCCCGACGTAGCTCGCTACAGTTGCTCCCCTCGCGCCGCTCGGGAGGCGACCCCGCTGCGCCGCTCCTCGGCACGTACGCTGCGAACCTTAATTAAATCCGCCTCAAATGTTCGATTGCATTCACATCGTTTCAGACTGAGTCAACCTAGAGCGACGAACATAACTGACCGTTTTATAAACTCCTATTGTTTTTCAATGCGTTGCCGCATGTCCTGATATAATAATAATGAAATTAGAATATTTCTCTGGTAGTTAATTAAACGACTAATAAAAGAGATTGTGACGCCAAAGTGATTTAATTTAATGGCGGAGTATTTCCAACAAACAATAACTGTTTTATTACTTTTCCACGTTCAGCTCATAAAGCGGCAGAGACTTGCGCGGTTCAAGGTCCGGGTAAAGCCGGATGATCGCTTCCAACTCTTATCTGTTTACACATAGAATATTCATTAGATTGAAATGAGAGGAACACCAAACATTATTAATTGATGTAAATTAACTATTATCGCTGATGTTTACGAGACGGCTCGTTGGCTTTCCATGGTTCTTTTTTGGATAAATAATTTTGTTCACATTAAGAACTATCATCTAACTGAATACAATTTCTGCGGTGTGACCGTATCATACTAGTGTATATCATTTTCTATTAACGAAACGATGGCACGTTCAGTGTTCAATGAAAACCAATCCTTGAATGCATGAGTGGTAGCCTATATTTCATGGACTCTAGCCGTGATAAGTAATTTATGCACCGTAACTTAGCCCACTGGTACGTAGTTAGAGCAAAGACACTTTGAGTTCCAGAATTTTATTATTCTTTCTGTTTTGTGCGGCGGTACTCATACCTTCGTTTCGGAAGTGCATACTATAACTGGTACCTATGTGGAGCTACTCTATTTGAACTGATGACGTTACCTCGCCGCCGAGGACACGTGTGCGGTCGATATCGAAACTAATCGTAATTTGGCGAGGCGAGGGCGAGGCGACGCGTCACACGACGCGATCAGAAGCGACGCGAAGCGATGCGGTGCCACATGTTGTGCAGCAGACGAAATCACATCGGTGTTCTGTCCAGTCTGCATAACTCGTACCTGCCGCTATGAATGTCAAGTAGACAAGTCATTCGTAGACTAATCATGATGCTTCGTCGACACACTGTACCTATAACGTTTTCTTTGATTATTTCCTCACGATATCTGCAGCCAATTATCGTTCTTTAGAAGTGTTCCACGAACAAATACGTTAGTTTTCGGAGCTTTTCCAATTTTCAGAAAACTTAACGTTACACGTTAATTCTCTGATAATTGTTTCATAAATAGTACTCTGGGGGCATTGCAGAGCCCCCACCAAGTCTAGCAAAAAAGCGGCACAGCCGAACTATTATTTTATCAAAACATCTCGGGCCATTTTCACTTACACATTTACACCTGTAATAGGTATGTGCTTGTCCCAAAACGGTGGGTAGACAACAGATCAGATATTTCTATTACTTGTAAGTACCTACGATTAATGTGGCGTTATCCAGATTAACACTTTAATATCGCCGGTATTCTCCATACGCAATGTTTATTCTCTGTGTCGCCTCTAACTGCGCACAATGGATGACCTGCCGGCTGCTGCAATATCGTATTGTTTACACTCATTACTCATCCGCGCTTCTGCTGCTCTTCTCTGCGATCATTACCTCCGCACTTTATAACTTGAAGCTCCGAAATCTAAATAAATTCCTCGTAGATTGATGACTAAACACAAACAAAGAGTTTTTACTATGGAAATAGATTTCGTCTCGCTACAACTTTTTTACTTTGAATCTTCCAGTTTTTAAGAAAAGGTTATCTAAATACTAATCGGTTTTTAAGCGATCTTTTATTGTTACAAATTGTAATGCTTCAACCACAGACCTCAAATAACTATTATTTCTGTAGAACGAGTAGCTCCATGAACCGCGTTATCAGACATGAAGCGAACTGCTTCATTCACCGCAGACTGCTCTAATATCTCCGAGAGACGAGCGACGCGTTGTGCAGCATCCATCAGCCTTTGTCTGAGTCTCGGAACTAATGTTTGAGTCGCCACCACGAGCCAGTGGTGAGGGAATCTCTAGCATTGTGCTCGGACGCTGGGCTGGACCAGTCGGCGATCAGGATAGATGACGCGTTAATGTTATTAGTTGTGTAGGAGAGTTCGTATCAATTGGAATGTTAAACAATAAAGTGGTCTACAGACTTTTGGTCCTGCGCCTGATCTCTCTCCAATCTTATCGGATTGTCATCCCATCGAGCTATGAGAGTAAAAGAATAGGAAATATGCAATGCATATTTCCTGTGATCCTAGCCCGTTTGCGCTGAGTTTTGCCAACACGATCGAAATTCCGTTGGCAGGATATTGCAGAACTTAAAAAAAAGTAATTAAATATCACGATCCAGAATATCTGCGTTAGAGAAGACAAACATTGCAGTTTATTTTAATAACCTTATCTGAATTTTCTTCACATAAAATCGCTGTTCTTTTTGGTAGGATCAAATAACGGCACCAATGAAAATATCGAAAACTGGGGAAACCGGAAAAGGTTAATCCGGGACTTCGGTTGAAACCGGGATTGTTCACACCAGCGCGGGTTATTAAAATAGCGGCATTGAATTGTGTTCATGAATAACGAATTAAAAGCATGGCGTCGCGATCGGCTAGATACGTGCCTCTGCGTAACTGTTACGTAGTATTTTGAACCTAAATAACGTGAACACCCTAAAGTTAAAAGACAAACAAACCCTCAGATCAATTAACTTAAACCAAATCACCGCTGTATCTGTATCCTATAACCAGCCAGATACTTCGCTCCACCAACCATAATACTCGTAGACATGTTAGTACTTCTGAACACATGAGAAGGGAGGTGTTCGCAGCTGCCTGCCCGCGGCTCCGCTCCACACTTAGCAGGTGTTCATCCGTGAGCGCGCCGGTTCCTCCACACTCACCGCGCGCTACTTGTAATTAAGTTTCCACCAACAAGCAATTGTTCACCAAAATAAGAACCCGACATTCGATCCCTCAGGGAACTCGTGAAGCACCACGTAACCGAGATACAAGTTGGGAGAACATTTTATCCTTTTACAAAATTCGCACTTTAAAATTGTATCGTCTAATTCTATCTTATCTCACCTTTGTCCAATTTGTTGATAACTGGGGAATTAGATTTATATTTCTCATGTAAAATAGGAATAACTAGCTCAGCTCTGGGACGGTCCGTAATATAATTTCCCGCTAATGGCGTCGCGTCGGCCTCTCGCTCCACTTCCCGAAAGCTATAAACAGCCAGTAAGTAACGTTTTGATTAATTGAATTCCAGTCGGAGCGTCAGAACTTGCTACGACTGTACGAGCGCGCTCAGGGAGGCTGCGTGAGGGCCGCGCTGAGCCTCTCCGCTGTACCTCTCACTTGAGAGTAAATGCGATTATCGCAGTCAATTAGTCGCACACAAAGGGTCAAGCGCGCTTTACTTTAGACTTATCTTATTACACTGTCCGCCATTTCCAAGCTTTAATTATCATCTGTTGTATCTACTGTTATCACATTTTTTGTGTTAATTAGTAGTAATTATAATATTATAATTATAATAATTTCGTTTGGAGATATTTTTCTTTTACAACAATAAAGTCGTCTTAGAATCTAGAATTTATTGTCTCGCCGAGATTAGCTGTGGGCACAGACTAAATAAATGATGCTTTTATAAATATTGTTTACTCGAGAGAGATTATTTTGGAAATAAATGTCCAAAGTTGAGCATTGTGTAGAACTAAAACAGCTCGTACTTGTATTAATCCAAGTTATTCAAGGCTTTCATGGCGCTGGTCATGGCCATGAAAGAGTTGTTTATAGAACTTTCAAACTGGAAAAGTAATAACAGTTATAGCAACTGTTATAATATTGACTGGTAAAATTAATTGGTTCCTGTCAAATTACTGGAACTATTTCTGACCAAGCGTCATGAATATTCACTGCCTACGATAACTGGCTAAATTACTTCAAATTAGGATGAATGAAGTTTCGAAGGGTTATTAATCATGTAACACTTCATAAAACTGTATAAACATCAATAATAAAAAAGTTAGATGGAGTGGTTTGACGATTTCTCACCAAAAATAAAGCGCGAATGTAACGACTTAAATGTTTGTGTGTCCGTCATTGGCATGCGGAGCGCGCTCGCCGGCGGCGCTGAGTACACACGTAAGGCCACAGACTGGGGATACCACTCGCGCTAGTCGGACTATGATAACAACCGCTGGCTGCTGTTACTCTTAACTTTCTACAATTCGCCTTCATTTTTATGAAAGTAAAGTTTTTATAAGAGATATTCGTTAACTGCTATTCTTCTTAAGTTTATGTTGTGAAACCAGAATTTTCTTCTCCTAATTATTTTCCTTAATTCATGAATCCCCGACCGGTCCTATGAGACCGCGCTGTTATTGTTTTACTATTGTGTCTCGTTTTGCGGGTATGTGATAGGTTAATCTTCAAAAGCGATTTAAAAGCCATTAAGACAAATCTTCGTATAATTGACTGTCTGTTGCATATATTTCTAACTATGCAGATGGCATCCAGCGTTAAAATCAAAGGTTAAATTGCAGACACATGTGGCCCACGTTGCGTCTATATAATGTAGTTAGTAGTAAAGTCTCGTCGCCCTCGTGTGCATCGGCTTTATGTAGTTCTCGCCTAAACGATATCGTAGAATGATGATGAAATCATTCAGAGACTTCTAAGATTTAAATTATTCAGTAAAAGTACTTTTTTATGTTATTTTTTTTTAAGTAGGTATTTTGGGCGTTACGCTCGGTTCCAAATTGACGTTTTTTGGGTCGCAGGTAGATTAGTGGCTCGAGTATGTACACGCCACTGATTGCTCCTCGAGGGACGCTTTGTGAGCAGTCAAGGACTTGAGGACGTCTTCTGTGGCTTCCTAATGATGGAGCGTTTAAAGCTTTCGGAAGAGCTCGCACAAAAGTGTGTTTGTGCGTCTTTACCTGCCCTCAGTTAGAAGCCTGTACCGGAAATAATTAGGCACTTGATGTGAGAGCCAAGACCCTCCTTGTCGGTCTCATCTTAAATCATTTCTTACAGATTTTTTTCAATTGCGTTTCCCCATATCATATCTCTTTTTGAGAAGATTTAAGATTTTTGCGGGTAGGTAATTACGGTCTATTGATTAAAATTGTCATTGCATCGTATAATTCGATTTGAGTTCCTAAAGCTCTCGGATCAAACGAAGTTAAATTCTCTTAAACACTGGAACTCAAAACAAAAACCAATCACGGAAGATATCCCGTAAGTGACAATTTAAATTTTTAAATTCTCTTCTTACAACAGTCTGTCAGTCTTGTTATCAGACATCTTGGCCCATAGATATATAGCTCATAGACTAATATGACTGTATAAATTAATAATACAGTATTTCTTTACCACATAAGACCAAAAAAGCCCTTCCTCACTCGTCTATCGTCATTGTGAGAATGGTTTGAAAGTTAGTTGCTTCTCTCAACGCAACCAGCGCAGTGTTTGACGAAGAGGCAACGCGAAAAAAGAGAGAACGCCTGAAAACTCTGTCCGCATTCGGTAATTCCGTTATTTACTCGATTGTTCCACAAAACTGGTTCCGGGAAACATGTGTATTTGTTTAAGCCTTAAAAGTTTTTGGGAACATTTTTCGCTATTCAGAATGTCGATTAAATGTGCAAAGTTTCTATACATAATTATATTTTTAAATTTCTGACTACGTGAAGGGCCACGCAAAATTACATATTTTGAAAGGTTTTTATTGAATTCGTTTTATACAAATTTATATTTAAATTTTAATAGAAACCTAGATAATATCCACAATATATCTGCGTTTCTAAAATATCTGAAGAAAGATGTACGTATGTACCTACCAAATAACATTGTAGTCTCGTAAGATCGACTGTATGGAAATGTATTTCGGTTTGGCCGCTCTTCAGGTTCAACTCTGGAACTTAACTCCAACCGCAAACACTACATAGTTTTCATAATAATTTCTCTGATTAATTCAATTTCGTATTGCTCCGTAGTGCTCTTTGATAAAAGTTAAACTTCAAACACAAGGCTAGCCGGCGGGCGAGCCGGAGTTAGTCTCGAACTAATCCGCAGTTAGAA
This sequence comes from Mythimna separata, assembly GCA_030763345.1. NCBI lineage: Eukaryota > Metazoa > Arthropoda > Insecta > Lepidoptera > Noctuidae > Mythimna > Mythimna separata. The sequence goes on from CM061189.1 coordinate 20,056,078, forward strand.
ACACTACAAGAGATACTGCCTTTGTCCAGTCCCACCACACAACTTGTACACTAAGTCAATTTGTTCTGTAACTGCCTATAGCTAGCGTCCGACTGAACCGTAATGCTAATCGTCATTCCTGAATTTACTATTGCTAACATAAATGGAAATTTCCTGAATTAACTCTTTGACTACCAAAATACTGTCTTACTTCTTTGTTACTTATTTTATTAAGAAATAGGAATGACATTAACGACTGTATACACACGGCATCGTGCCCGAGTCAAAAAAGTAGATGTCAAAACTGAGTCGACACTAGACGACCACACGACAATAAGTTTAGATCGATTACAACATACAACACCACACATACATTAACATGACATCACAAACGACTACTTACTGAAACTGACATAGATTATATTATCGATACCTTTGGGTAGAAAGGTCGTATAAACCAAAACCCGACTTTTCAGTAGAGCCGAAATACTATTTTTTTTTTATAAAAAAATTCATAACTTTTTTGCTTTTGAAGTTATAAAAAAATTATCTATGAGAAAGGTTCTTACATTTTGCAAATGAAAAAGGTTAAATCATCAAAACCTGTCTATCTTCTTTAGTTTCAAAGTTAGCATGCATTTACGTCTAAGAAAAAATCAATTCTTGGTTTATACACCCCATGAAAATGTGCTTTGAAAAACCTGTGTGGGTCGTATATCCATTTTTGGTAAGCTTAAGGTCACATTTAAGGTCGTAAAAACCCAAATTTATGTAATTTTTTTGTATTAAAAACCATTTATAATCATAGATCAATTGAATTCTGACTAATAAATAATCCTGTTACTCATAGAATTAGTAGGAACTCAATTATTATTATTCTAATATCCAATAATGGTCGATTCAAATAAAATAAAACCACCTGAACCAACATTTATTAAGTATTATAATACCTTCTAATCAATGGTAGTCAGTCCGGTACCTGTCTATCGCACTCGTTCTTCTGCTTGTCGCTGCGCGCAAAATGCGAGCCTTGTGTGTTGGTCGTAAAGTTTTTCTTGCCCTTATCCCATATTACTTGGGGTCGGTGCATCACGTTTTCTTCTTCCATTCTGTCCTGTCGTCCGTCACACTATCACTATGGTCTATCGGTTTAGGTAGTTAACTAAAGGTAAACAATCTTGGTATGTCTTTTTATATTTAAGAGGTCGTATATAATATACAAAAAGATTATTTAAATTTAGTTTATCAGCTAACATCGATTTAGTTAAATACCTAGTTGCAAAGATTTTTACATACAATTTATAGACAACTTTTAGATAAAAAGACATGCCAAGATTGTTTACCTTAAGTTAACTACCTAAACCGATAGACCATAACTTCCTTTTGTTTCTTATCGGTCCTTACGCAATCCATCCATCTTTTCTTTGGCCTCCCTCTCCCTCTCCATCCATCCAAATGTAAATTCAGAACTCTTTTAGTAACATGCGTTTCATCCCTCCTCTTCACATGACCATACCAAAACAAACGATTTCCTTCCACCTTTTCAGTCACTGGCGCCACTTTGAAACTTCCCCTAATACACTTATTTCTCACTTTGTCCATTCTTGTCACACCACTGATGTAGGCCGACCGCCTCATTCTAACTGCCACTGGTGCCTACTGACCGGACTTGGGTACTACACCGACTGTAGATCGCTCGGATCAAGTGCACATACTTCCCAGGCACACCTTTCTCCTTAAGGGCCCACAACAGAACCTCACGATGTGCCTGGTCGTATGCCTTTTCGAGGTCAATTAATACCATGTGCAAGTTTTTATGTGCACCTCTGTATTTCTTGTACAGCTGGCGTATAGCGAAAATAGCATCCGTTGTACCCCGACCAGGCATAAAACCGAATTGCTTCTGTGAAAGTTCACTCTTATATCTCAACCGCCTTTCAATACTTCTTCCTCCCAGACTTTCATAGTATGTGACATTAGCTTTATTCCTCTATAATTGTTGCACTCAAGAAAAAGATTTAAAGATGGGCACTAAATAACTTTTGCACCAATCATCAGGTATGAATTCTTCTTTCAACAACTTATTGAAGAACATCGCTAACCACATCCGTCCATCTACTCGCAGTAACTTCCACACTTCAACTAGTATTCCAAACTGGGCCAATGGCCTTACCATTCTTCATTCCATTTACTGCTATTCTGACTTCAACCATACTAACCATTCTCACTAACCCCACATTTTCTGGTTTACTTTCTAAAATCCCACTCCAATCATTTTCCTTATTCATTAGTCTTTCAAAATATTTATTCCACCTCTCTTTGATTTTTTCATCATCTGATAGAACCAGTCCAGGTTCATTTCTTAAACATTTTACTTGACAAACATCCTAAAGTAAAGTGCGACTTGCAATGATCATGGTTTATACACCAAACGTTGCGAACTATCTTTGAATTTACGACGTCGATTTTAACCTGGGTTTAAGTAATGCATTTAACACTTTAAGGCGTATAAACCATTTACAATTAATGAATTTAATACTATAGGTCGTATAAACCATTTAAAATTAATGCATTTAACACTTTAGGGCGTATAAACCATTTACAATTAACAACTATTTTTACACCCTTCGTTAATATAAATTATGGTCATTACGTCATAACAAAATTACAAAAAAATAATATTTGGCTTTTACATTGAAAATTTACCTTTTTTAAGAGGCTATGACCGAAAATTTCTGGGTCGTATTAACCATTTTTGAGCGAATTTCTACATTTCGTATATACAGATCGATAGAGAAAACAATTCTGAGAAAAATGGTATATTTAACTCAATTTGGCCAAAATGGTTTATACGACCTTTCTACCCAAAGGTAGCGTATTATGAATATGAAAGTATCGAAATACGGAACTGACAGTATCAACATCGTTTGATGCTTGTACAACCTACATATTAGGAAAATGCTTAAATTGTGTTAATTTCTTGGAATGGAAGGCAATGTGTCGTGCTAAAATCACATAATCTAAACGGAATTAGATACAATATGTATGATTAACAATATCTAATACTGTCGACATAGCGGCGCATCACATGACTCATTATGTATTCATAGCATCCAATTTACTTATTTAAATGCCGCCCACACCTTCCCGGCGCCACGCCAGCAATCACCGCACACACCAGCTAGTACACAGCGACGGAGCAGCGACGCCACGGCTACAAGACTATTATGTTGGAAGTTGCCACAAGGCTCTGAAGGGCGAGCTACTTTTAGAACTCAAAACTTATTAAGATCGTCTTACGAGGATAATTTGAAAATGTCAGGAGATTATAATTGACTCATAACAGGTTGTTGATATTATTAAAATGTCTTCTAGATTAGGTTTTATTATATTGGCTCTTGGTCTCTACGTATTTCGTACCTTGAGAGTTCGCAATTCATCCTAAACTCAGCAGCGTAAACTCCTACTTCAGCCTACCTGTTTTTTACAACATTTACTACTTGAATTATGAATATATAATTATATAAGTCTAGAAATATATGGATAACCACTCCATAATACCAAAGTTATGTTGCGTCGAATAAGCGTTAGGTTTTCCATAAGGTTTTTTGGGAGAAGGACACGCAGATAACGAGTACTTAGTGTGACAGTAAAGTTTTTTATGAACCTCCAGCACACCGCCGCCCCTGTATCTTAGTACACGACATAATATATATTTTTTATTATTCAATATACAAACGTCTCGTTCGTTAGATTTACTGCCGGCGCAAGGCCACGCCGCCCCGGCCGCACTCGGCCGCGCTCGGCCGCGACTCGCGTCCCGCGGCAGCTCGCGACATACAGCGCGCTAACTGATAGGTATTGTAGCTTCTACAACAGTTTTACGAGAGTTTTTCGTTTTATTGCTATAGTTGGATGGAGTTTAGGAAGAGTGCCAAGTGGACAGCGGACGTGACAACAGTAGCATGTGTCACAACAACTGTAATGTCTTCCAATCATTTCGATATCTACCAGTATATTTGTTTAATGGCGGACAGGTGTGGATATTTTATAGGTAATTGGTTTGACAATCGATTTATTTTAATCTTGTGTCATGCGACAAGCAGACGTCTTACTGTGCACCCACTACCCTTAGTGTAGGTAGCAGTCAAATACTCAACGACTGCGCTAACTCTGCCACTAATTATTGAAATAGTTGGATTTGAGTCTAATACATTCATAAGCTAGTTTGAGGTAAACTAGCTTTGTCTTATTATAAACTGAAGACAACTTGTGTCACAGCAGTGCAACAACCGAGGCTTGTAAGTGACTTCTTTGAAAAAAAACTGTTCGACAGAGCACTGGGTGACAAACGGTTTGAGTGCAGTCGTTTGAGTCGCACAACAAATTGCAGCTCACAGGGTGATTTAAAGACTTTCGTTTTACATCGGTGCGACCTATACCTATGTACCTAAATCAGGTTGTAGTTAGGTGGTTATAACACTTATAACAGAACAGTTCATTTAACTGAGAATCTAAAGATTCGGAATGGTCTTGATCGTTTTGTAATGATTACGTTTGGTGTTAAGCTTATTAAATGAGCCTTACACCTACAGCCTACAGCATGGCCGTAAGCTATATGCTACGGCATAGACATTGTGCTATGGCGTAGACCATGTGCTACGGCTTATGCCATTTACTACGGCGTATGCTATGTGCTATGGCTTGGACCATGTGCTACGGTGTAGGTAAAGTGCTACGACGTAGGCACTACGGCGTAGCCCATCGGCTACGTCGTTACAAGCATAGCTGTCGTAGCAAGAGCAATGCACGTCTTTTGAAGCTAAGGCTTTAAGAACTCAAAGAACAACGACGAGGCATTATTGTTGATGAACATACTTTTACTTTTGTATATTTGTCATTTAATGCTAAATAAATATGCCCGTAAAAATTAGTTCGACAGTCGCCCATCACTGTTTAAATTCCAGTATTATTACAGGTCCTTGCAATCTCATTACACCCCAAGCGCTACATGTTGGCGCGTGCGATCGATCTCAGCGTTTTTCCTAGAACACGAGAATTTTCGCGGATCAAGATATTAAGACGAGTTTATTTCAAAACATGACGATGTTGTTATTCCGAAGCCTTACTCAGAATTAAGTTTCCACGATGCTTATTAAGTTTAACAAATCCTGAGAAAAAGATAATCTGGTTTTACCTTAAAGAACATTGACCAGCCATCAAAGTCAAGTCAAATTCAAAATATTTTTATTTCACATAGGCCTACATGGGCACTTATAAAACGTCGAAAACTAGTGCACGGTTCCAAATTGACATCGACCAGAGTAAACATTTTTTCTTTTATTTATTTGCATGTAGTAGCTTATGTTCCTTGGTATTATGTTACGAATCTGAAAACCAAAGCCCATGAAAATCAATCCGATGATATTTCTGTAAAAGATACGTGAATAATAATAGTTGTTTGTGCGAGACGATATCGGTATTTTTTCAAATGTGTTCAATATTTTATCCCTGGATAGCTTTATTTTGGTACCATTTGGAAATAATCATAATATGCGTGGACAACATTTTGTACGGTTCTGGTTGAAGTTTTTTTTTTGCTTTACATTATTGATGTTTGTTATGCTTCAGAAGCAAAAGCTTTTTTTCTCAGTCAATTATTTTTGTGCATTTTTCATACGTTTTGAATTAAAAGAACTATGACAAACTGTATCGATAGCATACGGAATGACGTTTTACGGCTTCGAAAATAGGTAAAGATGCTGCCACAGTCTCAGTGAAGGGTCACGCATCTGCTGAGCAGCACAAAGTGGTATCAGCCCCCGCCCCGCTCAGCTGCTACGGACACCGTAAAGTGCTCATGGTTCTAGAACCAGAGGTCTCTAGAAAACTGACCGTTGAATATTTGCTTTGTAAGTTAAGTCATGGTTATGACGGAGAATTAAAGTTGTGCCCTAACAATAACCACTAAACAAACTGCCATAGTTTGGATCACGTGAATAACATGTAGTTTGAAGATAAAGGTACATGGGATGCTAAAAAATACATGGCTTTTGCCGTAGTTCTCTGTGAAATACATTTTCTTGTGAGTAGATCTTCTGATCTTATTCCACATTCTGTCTGTAGGCTTAACTCTGAAAATGTTTAGTTAGAGCGCGAGCGAAGGGTTCAACAAAAAGCAGATTCGTTTGTAATCTCCGACCGCTGTACGACGTGTCGTTTTTACTCGCCGATGGTACGATTTGTTCTTGCTAACATTGTTGAGGCTTATATCCCAAGTGGCGGCCCTTGCGGCCGGCCGGTTGACGTGGCACACAGCGAGCATATATACGTATGTACTTGAGCTTATTGGGTAACAGCTTATACTCGGACATATATCACATGCGGGAAATATAAACTCATTTCGAACTCCAACTTACTATATTCCTCGTTGACATTTAATAAGCTACAATATTATAAAAAGTTTGATTTCCCTCAAAACATCAGTAATATCGCTTATATCAATACGAACCCTCAAAAACCTTCTTTAAAATAAATGTTTTCGTTTGACTTCACAGAAAAAGCATTCAATATTTTTCTACCAGACCGTTCAATAATCAATGCAGTACAAACTAGTTAAGATTCAATGTTCCCGGCGTCGGTGGCGCTCACTCGGTCCGCGCCGCGCCGAGCCCGCGCGGTGCCGAGCCGGGATCGAGTGGCGGTGACAATGCAATTGAACAATCATATCGAGTCGCTTGTTTACTCGATTGGCGGCCGCTGCCCGCCAGCCGGTGGCGGTGCGCTGCGGAGCCGACGCCCGCCATTGCGTTTAATCACTGGACAAGGGATCACGGACACCGTGCGGCGACGTGCGGCGTGCCGTGCGACACACCTAGCTAATTGTGTATTGAGTTAACGGATACAATGTGTTTTCGATTTGACGTTAAATTCGGAAACAGACTGCTGTCGTTGAGGTTCTAATACTCTTAACGATATGCTCTGTCATTTCTTTGATGAAACTACACCGTTTTAAAGTAAAGCACTTACAAGCTGTTTAATCACTGCGCTAGTAATGCATTTGAGACAGTATATTCGTCACAGCGCTGTGTTCCCAACTAACGTTACCCATTTATTTTTTACCTAACAACATACTCGTAAGAAGCCTCACTGATGAACTAACTTTCACACTCGTATATTTAGTACGCAACATCTGATTATAACGATGTGTCTAATTAGCTACGTAATTAATAAAGTAACTCATTTGATTCGACTCAAACAACGCGGAGACTCGTTCGAACTTATTAAAACTTAAACAAACTCATTATTTAATATTTTACGTAATCTATGTTAGTATTTGAATTCGCTTAGAGCCGACGTTAATAACCAACTTTTAAATGATTACAAGTTATAACGAATTTCAGTAATAATGAGAAGTTACAACACTCTTCGCAAACTTTACAAGATGCTGATCACGGTTGTTTCAACAGTATTTCTAATTTTTAAATAGTAATAGTTTTAACAGATATTTTTGTGAATATTTACAGCTTTAAGATAAGCTAAGTCTAGACTTAAAAAAACACATAAAAATCCTAGGATATTTTCTTAATAATAATATTGTTTTTAGATATGTGACTATCATATAAAAACATTAAAAAGTATTAATTAATAATTACGTTTTCGGAAGTCGGTAATTCTGGGTTTGTTACTTTATTAATATAACACCAACTTCCACAGATTACCTCCTCTTTTTTTGAAGTCCATGATGAGGTTCTCAATTCGGTTGTCATTATATGTTTCGTATCAATCTAAATAAATCAAAAATAAAACAAAGAAATAATAATAAATTATCTTTAAAATTATTTCAGTACTCAGAGGTAAAGTAATGAGCTGTAATCAATCACTAAAAAACAATAAGAAAACAAAAAAGTCTTCATAATTGATGTCTGTAACGATGTCCATTAGGACTCGCATACATTACGCGGTTCTATCATAACTCATAGCAGACGGCGCGAGATAAGCTAGGCTACTCGCCGCCGGGGCTGCTCATCTTGGCGCTGGGGATGAACTAAATTATCTGGGCGGAATATTCATGTGGGATCCAAACGGCGCGCGTTAAAAACTGCTCCGCGGTCATATTTTAAAGCGGCGCTCGCGGTGGCTTACTCAGCGGACACTTTGGCTTGAGCCCACATTTTTTCTCAACAAAATTTTTAGTTCATAAAAGATTAGATCTAAGTAGCTAACCTCTCCGTAACTTTGCACTTACGTCATTGTTCATGCTTATCGCTCGTAATGTCACTGCCCTCAAACTATCTCGAGGTCGTCGACGGACAGACGCTTCTACGTATACTCGTACAGCCTACAGGGGATGGAGCTGCAATTAAATACATTTCCTATTTAGCAATTAGAATGCAGTGTACTCACAAGTATAGTGCGCTGTCCACATTGTTGCACTATTCGATCAATTCAATCAGTGCCACGAGACAATTCCAATTCTTCACATGTATCCAATCAGTTTTTATTTTAACGAGCTTCCAAATCAAACAGTTTGCTTGAAACTGTTATTAGCTGATCAATTCTATTGAATTCTAAGCATTCAATATTAAATGGCATCTCTTGTTGGTACGTCATCATTAAACCAATAAAATATTTATTTGTTTGATTCATATTTCGATTTAAACTGAACTGACGGGAAACATGACGGGTCGCTATAAAGAGCGTAATTATTTAAAAAAGAGTCTCTAATTAATTGGTGGTTGCTGAGTGATTTCTGTCTCCTGAGGGCCTTTGTCGTCTAAATGAGTGCTGCTGCCTCCTAAACGACTGCTGTCCTCTGACTGACTGCTGCTCAGGTTACTCCTGCCTCCTGAGAGTTCTCAAGTCATGAATAACTTCTGTCTCTTAAGTGGCTCCCGTCTGCTGATTCGCTCGTATCTAGATAGGTGCTCTGTCACATAAACGACGGCTACTTTTGAGTGATGGCCACGTTAACTCCTTTCTTTTAAATGTTCAAGGTAGTCTCTTGTGTCCTCTGTCCTTTATTACCTCAAACTATTCCTCTAAAATTCCTTCTTTGGTTTCGTAGCGTGACGTTGAATTGGCTCCGATTTATTATAATTCTCCACTTGATACACTGAATGTTGATTAAAAATATAAACAATCTCATGTCTGTACGTTACCGTCTATTGTAGTCTCGTTAATGGTCAGTAACGTCCGTCTGCTGAGCGCGGCGCGCGGCGGGTGGCTCGGCTGCACCTGCCTAGCCCTCGCCAGTGTGTTATCATTTACATGCACTCCCGCATTAATTGACTCAATTTGCGTGTAATTAATACACTATCTACAATCTACTGCCGACGACTATCTGCGGCCTCGTGTCTTGTGTGCGTTACCTACTGCTCGCTACAGCCGCTCATATACAGCACATTAGTGGAGGCAAATTGAACCAATTTCAAATTATAACATCAAGTTTTAGCAGAAATGTGAATGTGCCACCATTCCTACCAACTTGCATAGGTTTAACTTACAAAATAATACTGTGTTAGCATTACCTATCCAAATGAAAGTCCCTTCAAATTATAATTATTCAACTATTTCGAAGATGTCTCTCTTGTTCGAGGAATAACATTCCCATAGGAATATAAAATGTAGCTTAAATACCCATTACAACATAAGCCATTAGTTTGTCAACCGCATTTTTATTGTAGGTATCGAATATACAATCATAGTAGGGGAGAGGTGGCATGAAAGGGACGCGTATTGAAAGGGACAAATCGAATTACTCGTAAAATAAGAAACGTCTCAAAACGAGAATATTTCTGTTCTGTGGCAATCCCAAAGCCCAACCATTCGTACCTAATGTCCCACTCCTATCATTTCAAACATGGCAATGGCGAGCAAGTGTTCGTAATCGTACACAAAAGTAAATTTTCGTTATTCTTTAGAAATGCTTTGCAGAATGTTGTAAATGGATAAATATTGCTTTACCTGTGTTTTCGATCGACTTAGTTATCGACAGATACGAGGACAAAAGTTCAGTAAACTTGTGTTCATTGGTAAGGTTTTAAGGTTATTTTTATTATTTTTGTGTCATATTTATGAAAGGGACACGAAAAATGGTTATGAATGGGACGTCTCTTTCATAACTGTCCCTTTCACAAATAGTACATTAATTAGCTAATTTCTACACAATCTCTGAAACACCTATAATCTGGCTAACGAATAACCAGTTTTAAGCTTTTCTTATTATAATGTTGTGCAATAAAAAGTATTCTATCTATTTGTCTATCTTTTTTGTTGATTATATAGTAATATTTTTGTTATTATTATTTTAGCAGTTTAAATTTACCAAGAACACTTGTAGATGCACACAAAATGGAAAAAAAACTGTGAATGAAACTGTATATGAGCATTATAATTGTCTTAGTCTCTCTTATATATCTTAGTTGATGATTAAATGTAACCAAGAAACCAAATAAGTAGTGACAATTGAATAAAACTCATATAAAAAAGATATAAACACCTAAATTGCTTAAAAAAAATAATTAAAAAATCGGTTTATTATTGTTTTATTTCAGTTTCAGTTTTTCTCCAAATTATTGATTAAAAATTATTGGTTTATTTATTTTTTTGCTAGTTGTATTACTAGTCGAAATTTCACGATTAGTACCTAAGTCGATTTATGTTAGGATAGCCAGATAACCAAATTTTAAGATTTTTGATTATTGGTTACTTAAAAAATTAGATTTTTAAACATTACCAAACTAGTATTAATGTATTATAAAGTGATTTTACATGGATATTATGTACTGTCCCTTTCATAAATGATTCCGTCCCTTTCAATACAGTAAATTTATGAAAGGGACAAAATCTACATTTTTTAAAATCGTTAAAATGAGTATCTAAGAATAAAGATATGTTCATTATTTACTTTCATTTCATTAGAAGATGAATGTAGGTTTCTCATACAGGTTCAACCTATAGAAAATATTATATAGAGCATTCACTAGAGCCTCTCGAACAAAAATGTCCCTTTCATGCCACCTCTCCCCTATTCATTTCTTTTTTAAATATATTTGGATATTACATAACTCATAAATAATTACTCTAGAGGATAACCTGGCATATGCTGACAGGAATAATCCATTTTGTTTGATGCTTTAAAATCGTATTCGCACTATTGCTTTTGTAATGAAACCGTTTGGGGTTACATCGGTTTATGGGTTTCCAAGTCTATAACGAACATTGGTATATTTTTTTTTTAATTTTTATGACTATGAATGTTGACTTATGAGTCGCGTAACATTCGTACGAAATAATGGTAATTTTCCTAGCTCTACACACAACCCAATAATTGGGTAGAGGTAGAACTAAACTGGACGTACGTGGGCCACTTACGCCGTATATCTGTCTCACCTCGGTCTCCAAACATTGTATTGGGCAACTATACGTACCTATTCTATGTCGGTATCACTGTTGACAGAGCGGTCGTGCTCATCACTTCAGGTGTTGGTGGCAAGCTTCACAACACGCCGCCACTCTTCTCTGATGGTCGCCTTCCTCATGTAGCGATGATGAACCATTTATTGCCGCTTTTATCTAGTCAGTCTACCTCATAGATGATCTTCCACTTGGCCTGGTTACATCCTCAATCTTTCCCTGGACCAAAACTCGCTCAATAGCTACTTCTCTTCAGCCGCATACGTGACCAAAAAAGTTGAGGAAAGGAGTCTTTACCTCAGAAGATAAACGCTGCTAGATGCCGAGTTCTCGAAGTATAGATTCGTTGGTACGGAATTCAGTCCACGATACACTGAGCCTACTCCAGCCTATTAATGTAGCCGGTGTAATGTAGTGCCCGCTTAGCTGTGCGCTATTACAGCCGCACGCACTGTGGCACGTGGAGTGCGGCTGTATGAGATGACAACGGCGCGCGCTCACCGGCAGCTAATTGCTGCTCGGCCGCACTTTTTGTTCGCGCGGGGCACTTCATTACCTCCTCGTATTCCCCCCCCCCCCCGCCCCGCGCTGCACCACCTCCGTTCGTGACACCAGCGAATTAGAAAAGTTTTTAACTTACTAACATTATCAAATAGAGCACAAATACAAGTGTCCTCACGTCATACCACTACAGTCAGCTAATCATATTATTGTAAAAGTCAATGTAACAAAGTAACTCGTTACAACGACAAAGATCAAATACATAGTTACACAATCCGTAAGACAAAAATCTTAAAATCCTTTCAGCGCCGTGCGGGCGGAGCTGCGGAGGAAACGTTTCGTTGAGCACATTTCATATCTCGGAGTAATTGTATTTAGTGCACTGCGAGGTTATAAAAAGCGAGGTCGGGTGAGCTCGGGAGCAGCTCGAGACTCGGCGACGGAACGGATTGCGCTTTGTGTCGTTTGATGCGCAAACAGAATGAGATTAAACTGCTAAATTCAAAGCAGTGCTTTTAACCAGACGGCACAAAAGAGCCACGCCGCTGACCGCCCAACTGAATATTACATTTTCAATTCTGAGCTCCTACCGCCAGCGAGTACTACCACGACCTGCACATGCCGCCGGGCAGGGGGGGGGGACGCGAGGGAGGGGATGCTGCTCTACTATTGATGACGTTTTTTGTTTCGTACCCATTTCCTTCAAAACGTCAGACAAAATTTTGCTGCACGAAAATTTCCAAACGAGCTAGTCCAATAGAAAAGCGAAGAAAAAAGTAGTCGCACGACCGCCGACCCGCTCCGGCAGCCGTCCGGCCGAGCGACGTGCGGGCCGGACGGGCGGCAGACGTCTCCCAATGCAAAGATAAGGGGAAATGCAGGAAACTCTCGAATTCGATGACTCGCGGTATAATCACAGTCAATAGTTGCACTCAAGTTTCAGTCTTCAGTAAGCAATCGTTAATGCCACTTAAAAGTTGTAAGAGCGAAGAAGGGAACTGTCGCTAACAACGCAAAATTGATAAAAGATATTCATAAACGTGCTCGGTCGCGACTTGTGGAACAAATTAGTTTAGCGGCGGTCTCAACGCGCTGCTTTGTGAGCTTCGTGAAAGGCTGCCCTTCAGCTCAGCTGTACGGTAATATTGCGTGACATACATCTCCGGCGCCGCAGCCTCCTAGCTATGTGCTCACGTGACTAGTTCGATAGGGCACGCTGTAATCAAAGTAGCCCAACAGCCGTCTGTATCCAATACCTTTTCAGCCTTCCAATTAGTAGCTGCTAGTTAGTGTGGCTGCACTGGAACGGGATAGATCTTACTTCACTGATGAGAAAACTATTAAATAATGTTGATTTAGTATGCACATTCATACACTGCACTAGATAGGCCAAGACCTGACGGTGCACAAATACGTGAGGGTCGCGTGTTTCCATCGCTCGTCGAATATTTTCTCAAATTCATGTCCACTACCCCCCCCCCTCTGCCCCTACCTCCTCTACCCGTGCCTCCAAGCAACTCGCCTAGCAAACCCCTAACGAAGCTTGTTTCGTAAAAATAGTAATTCCGTATTGTGCCGCGAACAATTTAACAGAAATTGCGATATAAGGATTCGGTAATGAAAATAAAAATGTCGGCAAAGTAATTCAATTAAGAATAATACGAGTATGTGCCGCTCGGACCACGAATATCCATTTTAGTAGATTTCTTATGACCCTAGCAGCTAGGCCCATCGGCCGTGCTGGGCCCCTATGGTTTTGCTGACATCTCTTTGCGGTGCTTGTAGAACATTGCGCACCGTTGCTCGCACCGCTCCTTCCCTTTCGCCCCGGACTATGGCATGAATCAGTCCGCCTGTCCGCCTGTCCGCTTGTCCATCTGCCCGTCAAGAATCTTTATCTCGGGAACGCGGAAAGGTATCGGTTCGTGTCGCTAACGTAGACCAACAGGCCAGTCAAAATTTCCAATTCATGAGTACGTCATGTTCATGGATTAATATTCGCGCTGATGGCGGCGCGACGTGTTATTGTGTTATACTTAGACCGTTTTCACATTATCCGATCCGATATCGCTATCGGACGCCGATACGATATCGGGATAAGTAAAATGTATGAAATACCGTGCTCCGATATCCGATATCGGGTCGGACAATATGAAAGATAGGTACATATTTCACACATTTTACTTACCCCGATATCGGATCGGCGTCCGATACCGATATCGGATCGGATAATGTGAAAACGGTCTTATGACAGCTCTTTATAAAGCCTTTTTTGTTCCACTTTATGTCCAAAATTCTTTGCTTCGTTTTCGTAAACATCTCTGTTTTTAAGGGAGGCTCCATTAGGTACGCAAACACATTTTATTTTTTGGTTTTCTGGAAAGTGAAGCTGTTCGCGAACAAACGTATCACATATAGTCAGCGTCGCGTCACACAGCGCGCACCGACAACGCGGTACCTAGGCTGCGGGCTTCGCTTCCTCGAGCGATAACATTGTTATTATTTGATTTTCATATCGAAATTTGTTTGTCCGCTGAAGTCGAGTTTGTTTGTCCGCCGCCGACGCTGGCGACGCTCCGGAACTTGGCATATTCATTTCGAGAAACTATTTACTGTAGCGAAGTCATACTCCTTGCGAACTAGACGCTACTGGAAATGTTTTAACTTGAATACATTATTATTTTTGTCTCTTCAACGAGTAAACTGGATTACCGCTATGATGCTGATGTGACTTTGAGCTCGGGATAACTTTTAGACCAGAAAGAAATGATCAAGCCTCAAATGTAAATTTTACAATTAAATATCATTTCCTGAACATTGTTGTAACTCGGGAATTTTGTCTCAAAGTTGAAGATCATCAGTTTTTTGTAAGTCAACTAAGTATAGCTCATAGATTCAACAGGAATTCTTATATGCTGCTTGGGGTCCGAAGTTGGTGTATTTATTCATTTATAACTGAGGTAAAGTAAAAACCAATCATAACACATAAATGAGATAATATGGCCCACGTTTAATATTACGTTATGGTGTACCTACTGTACCTAACTATTTACTTTAAACAAAAGTAGAATTAAAATCTAAATAGGTATAAAGTTCTACATTTATAAGAATTCACACAAGAATACACACAAAATTTATAAGAATTCATAACATTTGAGCTGATTAATTTTTTACTAGCAAAACCAATATTTAGAAAAAAAACCGGCCAAGTGCGAGTCGGGCTCGCGCACAAAGGGTTCCGTAGCAGCAAATATAATAACTTAACCAAAATTACAGTTAAATCAACCTATCTCAAAAACTATAAGAGATACTTTGATCAAACCAAAAATCGTTGAAAGAGTTAATTAGCATGCATCACCTCTATTTTTTTTAGAATTTTATACCCCGTAGTTATAAAAATAGAGGGGGGGGGACATACTTTTTACGACTTTGAGAGCTGATATCTCAAAAACCGTTCACTTTAAGAAAAATGTTTTTTAGAAAACTTTATATCATTTTAAAAGACCTTTCCATTGATACCCCACACGGGTATGTACATCGAAAAAAAAATGTTCATCCCTCAGTTACATGTATGGGGGGCCCCACCCCCAATTCTTTTTTTTACTATTTAGTGTCATAATTTTGTAGCGGTTCATACAACACATATTCCCATCAAATTTCATCACTGTAGTACTTATAGTTTCCGAGTAAATCGGCTGTGACAGACGGACAGACGGACAGACGGACATGACGAAACTATAAGGGTTCCGTTTTTGCCATTTTGGCTACGGAACCCTAAAAAAGAAGCTCAATAAAAGATGACTAGTTTGTAAACGTGCTCTCCCGCTCCGATACATAGCGTGTCACACTGAGGCGCGCGGCACAACCGGTACCTACAGAAGATTCACTGCTTCGAACCAACTTCTCTAGTACATACCTGTCTGTACAAACGCAGCTTCGGCTTACTGCAGCTTGGTATTAGTTGACGAACATAGTGCTCATCATTACCTATATAGTTATAAGTCAAACGCTATCATAGCTTCAGTGGGCGCCCGGACGTGGAGGTTCCGAATACACGCCATTATTGCTGCTACTAGTTTACAAGTACTTACTTGTCTTGTACTCAACACCACACGTGTACGGCATACGAGTACGGTGTGGAGTTAGATCTCTATCGAAACATTAGTTTTAGTTAATTATAAGGTGAGTCGGCGATGGCACAGATTGAACTTATCTACTGGAAGTTGTGGTTGGGGCCGCGGAGTTCTCGTGACTACCGCCGGCCGCTCCTCCCGAGACCTCACTACAATCACCACCGATCTCTTTCATTTCTTCTACATTTTTTGGTGTGCAACTTTTTCCAAAGACGCTCTATACAGAATGTATGTATGTACTAGGCGTCTTTTGTTCGAAAGTGTTCGCTGTGCGCGCTGCCGACTGGCGCGCCGCCAACCATCGCCGATTGCGGATTGGATAAATAAGCACTACAAAGGTAAATATTGATCTAGCGCCGCCAAACGTCTTTGAGAAATTCATTAGTGCTCTGTTTATGAACTGTAAAATTTAGGAAGGTTTACAATTCCAGCTCGGTAAGTTTTGTCAAAGAAAACAAAGTCCAACAGTTTGATTAATGGGCGCTATTCACGGCGAGCGTACCGAGCCTGCGGAACAAACGGCGCGTAATAAAGGTACGACATAGTGGCGCAGTATCAGTCACCTGCGCCGAGCGCGAGCGGCCCGCCGCACAGTGGTCCGGATTTTGAATATGGTGGACTTAGGACCCAAGGTCAATATTTCGCGCTGAAAAAAATCATGCGGACAGATAAGTGAACACTCATCAACGTTTGTTCTAGCGGTTTTTATGAAATTGTATACTTTCGCGAAAAAAAAATATTGTAAAAAAAAATGTATGGAGCAAAACCGAAATTATTTTTTTTCTCGAAATGTTCAAGTGTTAGCAATGAAAACTTTTGTAAATAATTGTATTACATTTATTTGTTAATTTCACAAATAAATCTTTAGCATGCACTTGCAGCTTTGGCGTTTATGCGCTGTTTAACCTAAAATATTTAACATAAAAAAAATTACATTAAAACACTACTTTTTTGGTCTATTAAGTGGTTTCGGGAAAATATAATACTAAGACAAAATTGTTTATATCAACACACGTCAAATTACAAAATAACATAATATTGAAAAAAATTTATTGCATAATTCTTACAGTACAATATAAAATCGAAGGTGGTTTACATTTTGAAAAAATGAAATATATATATTTTTTTTAATTACTACACGGAAACAGGAATAATAAAAATATATTAAAATTGTACATGTTTATTGAACATACAAAATAATACTAACTTATAAATACAAAATAATACAATTAATACAAGAAAACTTAAAAATTATTCCAAAGGATCTGGCACATTCTGTGGAGCTAATTCATCAACTTCTATTACTTCTTCTGTTATTAATAACTGCAAACCTTCTGGAAACATACTATCTTTTAGATTTAAAATTGGTGTATTTAGGTTTCAGCCTATGCTTTCCGAGGCACGGAGGAAACTCGTTATGTTAAGATGGTCACCCATCCACAGACCAACCTTGGCAAGCGTTGCTTAACCTTGAAGTCGACGTGTGTTCTATTACTTACACTGAGCCACCAAAAAAAAATTACGCAGTGGTTAAAAACTTATCCTGTATAAGGATCTGAAGATACCAAAAAATAGTGAATAATGTCTTCATTATTTTGCAATCTTCCTGTTTTCCTCGTGTGGCGCTCTCTGGTATTTCAGAAGTCCTTATTTCTTGCTTCTGCTGCTTCTTCTGACAAAATTCCAATAGGAAGGCAAGAAAAATGTTTGCATATGTCAGCGTCATGTATCAGCATTTTGTGTACGCTGGAAGGCATGTTGTACCAGGGGTAGTGGTGTACAAAGAGCTCAGCAGTCTCTTTGCAGTATCCACGGAATCCATCGATGTTGTCAGCCTGTTCAGAAGATAACACTTGCAATATGACGATCTGTAGCTACTTGCAATGTTCGTCTTGCAAAACCAAGCGAGATGAATAAACTTTCTCAAATTTTTTCAAGACCTCTGCGAGAAGATGGATAGATTGTCAACACTCCATATGTACACTCCATGTATGCACTAGTTTGTAACAATTAATGTGGATTTGAATTTTAAATCTACAAGACAGTATGTTTCCAGAAGGTTTGCAGTTATTAATAACAGAAGAAGTAATAGAAGTTGATAAAGAAGCTCCACAGAATGTGCCAGATCCTTTGGAATGATTTTTAAGTTTTCTTGTATTAATTGTATTATTATTTTAGTATTTATAAGTTTGTATTATTTTGTATGTTCAATAAACATGTACAATTTTAATATATTTTTATTATTTCTGTTTCCGTGTAGTAATTAAAAAAATATATTAAATTAATTCAAAATGTAAACCACCTTCGATTATTATGGTGTACTGTAAGAATTATGCAATTTTAAACAATTTTCGATCATCATCTGCCTAGCCTTTTCCCAACTATATTAGGGTCGGCTTCCAGTCAAGTCGGATTTAGCTGAATACCAGTATTTTACGAGGAGCGGCTGCCTATCAGACCTCCACAACCCATTAACTGGAGTAACACGGTACTTCATGGCAAGAAAAGAATTTTAAACAATTTTCAATAATTATGTTATTTTGTAATTTGATGTCTGTGTTGATGTAAACAATTTTGTCTTAGTATTATATTTTCCTGAAACCACTTAATAGACCAAAAAAGTAGTGTTTTAATGTCATTTTTTTTATATTAAATATTTTAGGTTAAACAGGGCATAAACGCCAAAGCTGCAAGTGCATGCTAAAGATTTATTTGTGAAATTAACAAATAAATGTAATACAATTATTTACAAAAGGTTTCATTGCTAACACTTTTGAACATTTCGAGAAAAAAAATAATTTCGGTTTTGCTCCATACATTTTTTTTTACAATATTTTTTTTTCGCGAAAGTATACAATTTCATAAAAACCGCTAGAACAAACGTTGATGAGTGTTCACTTATCTGTCCGCATGATTTTTTTCAGCGCGAAATTTTGACCTTGGGTTCTAAGTCCACCATATTCAAAATCCGGACCACTGTGCGCCGGCGTGAGCACGGCGCGGCGAGACTCACGGCGTGAGGGCCCGCGCGTGGCGTCACGGGACGCACAGTCAACCTGCCAGCGTGCACCTAACAACACAAACTTTGCAAAAGTGAGTCCTGACGTAAAGCACTATTAATTAATAGGAGAACGTTTACGTTTGCGTTATTTATGAGCAAAAACTTGGCGGTGGCGGTCGTTGACCGAAACCACTTTGCTAATTTATAAATAGACGCCTAAAAGCAGACCGTGACTTCAAACTTAAAATACCTGCCAGTAATATTATTGTAAGGGTAATATTTATGACGTTCCTACAATTAATTTTACAAAAGCATCTAAAATGGTTAGTAAAAGTAAAAATATAATGAGAAGGGTGAAAGGGACTGTTCCGGCTTAAAAGATTCACGTGGAGTGTATGTGAGCGTGACGCGGGCACGCCGCGCGCCGCCGCACACGCAGAAGTTCCACTCACGAACAGGACGCCTGCTTTTTTTATTAGGTGGGAAATCATCCAATGACTTCTTTCATTCTTTTTTACTGACTAAAACCCAATTCTATGTTTCTTCTGAGCCTTACGTCCCATGACCCCAGGGTTCCTTTTCAGACAATCTATAGATCCAGTAAATTTTGGCCTTGCTGACCCTCAGGCCGTACGGTTTTGCTGACATCTACTTTTCGTTTTTAAGAATCTTTCTTTTTGAGACACGCGTGAATTCTACGCGCCGTCGATAACTGGCCTCGGTCCGGACAGTTACCTCACGGCCGGACGGCAAGCTACACTTTGCTCGCCATCTGCAAGCCCGCGCCTGCGGTGATTGGAAATCGAATCGAAACGATGGAGGCTTCCATTTGCCATTCCTCGTCGTTCCGGATCATAGCCTGTGTAGGGACTCGGTGCAAAGGTTGTTGCTGGCGGTCACCCCCAGGGGACACACCTTACTGCATGCTCTACGGTGTCCTCCAGTCGGTCCACACAATGGTGACACCCGAGCGTTTCTTCTGTATGAATCCGGTGCAGGAACTTCCCGAACTTACCATACTCGGTGAGGATCAGCGTCATACGGAAGGAAAGTGAAGAGGCCGTGATGTTTTCCCAGCCACTCCTCAAAGAGGGGACTTAGCGCCATAATCATGGCGTGCCCATGACGCCTATTAACACACATGACTGTAGTAGTAACCCGATGTAGTGCAGTATTGGCATGAGGAACAAAATGCATTAGGTTTTCATTCTGGGAAGCACTCAAAGGCACAGTCAAACTTCCTAAAAAAGATTTCTAACTTACATAGGTTAGGTTAAGTTGCAAAATTTTTTTTCTCTTGACTCCTGGAGCAGATTTCGAAGCGCTTCGGTTTTCTGATTAGTATTGGCCTGAGGAACAAAATGCAGTAGGTGTTCATTCTGGGCAGCACTTGGTCAAACTTCCTAAAAAAGATTTCTAATTTAGGTTAGGTTAGGTTGGAAAAGGCGTTTTTCTCTTGACTTCTGGAGCAGATTTTGAATGGCTTTGGTTTGCTGATTAGTATTGGTCTGAGGAACAAAATGCATTAGGTGTTCATTCTAGGCAGCACTTGGTCAATCTTCCCTAAAACGATTTCTAACTTAGGTTAGGTTAGATTGGAAATACTCTTTTTTTCTCTTGACTCCTGGAGCAGATTTTGAAGCGCTTTGGTTTGCTGATTAGTATTGGTCTGAGGTATGAAATGCACTAGATGTTCATTCTGGGCAGCACTTGGTCAAACTTCCCTAAAACGATTTCTAACTTAGGTTAGGTTAGGTTGGAAAAACTCTTTTTTTCTCTTGATTCCTGGAGCAGATTTTGAAGAGCTTCGGTTTACTGATTAGTATTGGGCTGAGGAACAAAATACACTTGGTCCACACTCCTCTTAGTAACAAAAATTCCTAATCTAGAGTTGTTCAAAATGAGCTCAATTTGAAAAAAATAAGAAATATTTTTTTTAATGGCACGGAAAGTGGCAAGTGTTGCACCATTTTGAAATCTTGATTAAATGCGCCATCTTTTGAAATGACTTGCCAAGGGTAGTGTAGTACAATTTTTTTTCAAAATGAAGTGTCAAAGTTAACTAACAATGTTTTTGTGAACCATGACCCACTAAAACTTAACTTATTTTATTAAATTAACAAAGTTTTTTGCAATAATTTGTAGTTGCGATTAATAGCATCGTTAATGAAGATCACGAAATTGAACACGAAAATGCGACCAAAGGTGTCGAATTTCAACTTTTTTTAAAAAATGTCTATTATCGCTGCACTGAGTGATATGGATTTTATTTTTTATTTTTCCCAGAACTAGTGTAGCTTGGCCTTTCATCCGGTCCCAGATTATCGTTGAGTTTTGGGACACCCTGTATATAGTCGACTATGTAAGAACGGTTGAAAACACTAGAGTGGAAATTCTTGTATATGAACGTGTGCTTTGCATTCCAATTTCTTTCTCGAAACAGTCTCAATAAAAAAAATTATCTATATTAAATTTCGCTTTTAAGAATCAGATCTTTTTTTAAATATGAGACTCAAACAAGAAAGGTCAGTTATATTTAGATTTACATATTTTGCAAATAAAAAGTTGTTGCAAAATAAATTGTTCAAATATAAGTTCCTACAGCGCTGTAAGATTTTCTGTATTTAGTTACGTAGTGATGGCGTTTAATCCCGCGGCCGGCGGGATCGGCTAATTAGTTCGGCGCTCGCTTCGAGACCCGGACTACACGCACGGGACAGCCGGCGGGGCGCGGGGCGGCGTGACGGGCGCACTGGCCGCGCGTGATAGGCGCCGCGTCACACTCTCGAGTGACGTGATTTATACCTGCGAGTGCCTCCGTCACGTCATACCTATGAGGATTAGTGAGTCTTGACTTTAATTTGAAAAGTTTACAGCCCTACATTTTGCCGGTAACAAGATTTTTTCTCTGAACATTATTGTAAGAAGAAAAGTGATTAAAACTTTTGCTGCGTGAATGTTTTCTCGGTGCCTATGCTGGTTCTAAACAATTTTTACAATGATGATAAGATCTAGTCTTTCTTGCTGCATTCTGACCAAAACACATGGATAGCCTGGAATTCACATTTTTAGATCCTCTTTATAAACACAACAACAAACAGTTTCAGTTAGATCTATATACATAGTTGTTCGTAGGGTGTGCTCAGCTGCAGCAGTTCACAAACACGGCGTGTTTGCGCGCGTGGCACGGCGGCGTCGCTCGCTAACGACAACATCGCTCATTAGCTGATGTAACCGATGTTATCGTATCAGCGTGTTATGATTGGCCCATTTACATAACCTGACGATCAAAACGTTCCGCCGAGTTCAAACACGACCCAATCACTACGTGCACTGCACAGCTAATATCTACAGAAGGGTCACTTTCTGCATATTTTTCGGGGTAATACTACATTTACTTTTTACTATATCGGATATTTATTGGTACTACACACTCAGGTAGGTAGCAGTGTATACGCAGGCAAGTGTGGCTTTTCCTAAACAATCCCTACACGTTTCTGTAGAGACAGTGCTGTTGCCTTACCCGCAGCATGCGTACACAGTGTCGGGACAGCCGCGCGCCCGTCGCCGGGGCCGTGCCGTCAGCACGTGGCTAATCGCTGACGTAATCTGGCCAAGGGCCGTCATCACGCGCGAAGTCACGCTGCGAGGGAATTGTGTAGCGTTACTAGTACACCGAGCGTTGATTACGATGCTTATACTATTGACACAGATAAACCAAATGGATAACAAATTCTTATACACCAATATTAATGTGATTAATTTGGGAGATAGTGAGAAGATAGTGTTTTTATTACCCTAAAATTAAAAAGGATTTGTTTTAAAACTAACTAGAATCGTCATCGTAATCATCATTTAAACCAAAAGTAGTATTGGACATAGGCCTCTCCCAAATGTCGCCACTACGAACGGTCCTGTCGTCTCGCATCCATCGCTTGAAACCTGGCTTGGTAGGTATTAGTTTGAGAGTGACGGCCTTCATGTAGTTTAGACTTTATCGTTTACTGCAGATGGAGCACTTTCCGTAATTCATGAGACACAGGAAACTTTTTGATATAAATTATGTTGGCGGCAGGTTTGCAATACAAGCCTTATTATCCCATAATCTAATTAAACTGGAAATGAACGATTGCCTAATGTGCATTTGGCAGCTAGTTGGACAACAACAAACGTTGATACAATGACACGCGAGTGATTAGCGATGATCGCGCGACGTAATTAGCTGAATATTAATTACAATAACCGCTGTCCGGCCGCTTGGGCGGCGCGCGCGGCTCGCGGCGGCTAATTGGCTCTCACTTACATTTACATGCATAATGAATGGCGGCGCGTCCGCGGGGCAGCGCACAGCGACGCACTATGACTGCCGCTCATATCGATAGGCTTTCATCTAATGCTCATTTAATTATACAAATGTTAATGTCGGACGACTGCCGCTCACAAGTTGACAATACTATAAGTTGGTTCTACACGTAGTTGTCGTTGTGTTACTTGTCAGACTGGGTGTATATCTATTCAGTGATATTTATCCGCGTGTGGAGTCCCCCGACCGGGACGCGCTCGTCTGATGATGATTTATCTGTCGTCGCGTGTATCTGAACATAATGCGAGAAGGGAATGCTTTTACCGAACATTTCCCTGACTCGAGTGAGTGTAGTGCGTAATGTACATAAATCTCGCGCGTCGCGGCGCGCGGCGTTACGCGGCGTCACGCGGCGCGGTAACTTGTACAAATAGTTCGCTATAAATAAGTAGGTGGCGCTGGCGCTGCTCTCTCGTTTCCGAGACATGACTCTCGTCTTCGTAACATGGAAAATCCTAAAATAATTGATTATCCATACGTTGGTTGCTGCTATTATAATTTAAGTAGCTGATCAAGCAAACGTTTTTCTATCATAAAAAATACCGAGTTTAAAAAAATATAAATAGATAGACTAAAATAGTCTATCTATATATTCTTATGGTGTAGGTACAATAAAGATTGTACCTGTCACACTCTCAAAGAACGCATTGTCTGCGACATTCGTCTGCTTTATTTATCGCTACATTATGACGGCTACGAGTTGACAGCTCGGCGTGATAGCGTCACATCCGCGCGTCACGGCGTCAGTGCGTGACAGGCGCACTTGTTTACTCCGACTTATGAATACTTGCCTTATATGTCACTGCTAACGAATACATTAGCTATACATTCATAGCTTTCTGTAGTCAAGGGACATGAGTTATAACTAAGCTTAGGAATGTGCTAGATATCGCAAGTTCCAGATAGGGGCATGAAATAGTACATATAATATAGGTACCTAGATCTAAGTTTGTGTATGATAGGACCAATGCGACAACTTGAGAATTGGATAATTTAAACGGATGGTTCCCAGAAGTCGGATTTTACATTTCTTTTACAATTTCTTGTGAAAAGGGTATTGACAGAGGGACAAAAAAAATTCATGAATTCGTTTTTTTGCTAACTTAAGCACGGACCCTAAAAATTAATAAACAATGAACAGACTTGTGATTACAGTAATCCCAGAAGATTTGCCATCATTTATGGAAGTGCTCTATGATCTATCTCCGAAACTCATCATCAGATCTTCACCGACCGAGTCTTGCGCCCCTATTGGTGTAGTGTGTTACTGTATACACAATTTGAACCATGATCGCAAGACTGAAAGATGCAGAAA
Source organism: Mythimna separata (assembly GCA_030763345.1). Lineage (NCBI taxonomy): Eukaryota > Metazoa > Arthropoda > Insecta > Lepidoptera > Noctuidae > Mythimna > Mythimna separata. The sequence continues at coordinate 20,080,788 of CM061189.1, forward strand.
TCTGCTGTATGAAATAGTCAGCGTTTGTTGGCGCTTAGTGGCGAGCACTCGCAACATAGGGGCGCTAGGGGACTGTGCGACCCGCACACAGAGCGGACTACAGAACACCCAGTCTGTGCAGCAATAAAAACGTTGCTATAGACTAAAATCAGATTTTAACAGTAATCAAAAATTATTTGGGTGTCCGGCAACTTAGATAAAGGTATAGGTTATAGGGTGACTAACACAAAACTATGGAAAGATTTTGTAAACGCACGTAACAAGGTATTACAATTGGTCCGTGCAAGCCAGTCAGTTTTGAACTAAGTAATATGTGAAAAGAGTTTTATCATTTCTCTGTACGCGTGATGACAGTAAGATTGGTACTTCTGCACAGGTTTACCTTGTTGTGTGCCGGCCTGCATGCAAACAGCGCAGCACAAAAATTGAATGCGGTCGCGTTTACTGAGCGGCCGCGGCCACTGAAGCCTGTAGTGCCGTTGTAGCGGTCCTACTGCCACGGAGCTCTGTGCCTATACAGCCACTATTTGCAGTGCTCTTACCGGATCAATCGCTTGCAGCATTTTGAGATGGCCGAAAATAAGTAAAAACTCGATTGCAGAAAAAGTTTCCGAGTGACTTGTATGATTATTTGTCTGTCACAGCCAATTTACTCTGAAGCTATTGAACCGATTCAGCTTGCGTTAGAGCATATCCACCGAGCATGCTGAATCAGTTTTGGCGAACATTTTTCATCTAATCACCTTGATTAAAAATCATCATGTCTCAAAATATTTCCTGACCTGGCCAAAAATATAAATTTCAGTTCTGCTACAAAACCGTAATAAATTCATTCGCAACTATTTTGGCGGTAAAACGGTGGACTAACTTCTGCATAAGTAGGTAACATACTTGACTTAGTTTTCGGTGCGCGTAAAGGCAGTATGCTAGAACCTACGATCTTTTTTGTATATCAAAACGATCTTTTGATAATGCAGGTATCAAAAATGCTGGTAAAAAAATATGATACGCGTGAAGTCCTTTACGGGTAAGTCTGACTCGCACTTGGTGAGATTTGACCCTGGCGCTTACAATTTGATCTGTTGTAATAAACTGAACGATAATCATGTTGATATGATCGAGTTTTTAATAATTAATACCTACTTAATGTTGATTACTAATTCTGCGGATAAGCTGAACGATTTCAAAGTTAGCAGTAAGTTTAGCTCAGTATTGACCGCTGACATAGGGTCGGTGCGGTGCACTCGACAGACGAGCGCAGTACAAGTGTCGGCCGGACACTGCCGACCGCTGCTAATCCGCTGTCCGGCGCTGTCCGGCTCCCAGCCGCTTCTATTGTTTATTCATTTGCTGCAGCAACACTACTCGCCGAGTGTAAGTGCACAGAAGACACGTAAACAGCATCACAAGCAATGCCGCAGCAGGACAACTGTTAAGAAATACACTGAAAACGTGCATTTTTTATAATTACATTTCATTTCTTTTACAATAATCAGTAACTGAGGTTGTATCATTGCACATAAACTAAGCCAACTTCTTAGCAATTATAAAATTAGAGTTTGTGTCTTTAGGATTTTTTTTCAAGAGATCTTATTTGAAATTTGAATGTTAATATTGGTCTAAGTTTGTCTTTTTTTCTCGTTAAAGATAGTCATAACATGGTCATCACGTTCACGTAAGGTTTCGACAACTTGACTGAGCAGGTCCCTCACTGCAGTACACGGCAGAGCATGTGTCACCCGCGCGCTGTCTCGTCACAAGTTGTCCTTTTCTGTCTTGTGTTTGTGTGTCGCGGCCTCCAGCAAACAGTGCTAAGTAACCACGTAGTCTGTCCGTAATAAAATAAAACTTGTAAAGTACTACAAACATCGTTTTATTATAGTCGGGCCGTGTCGGATCCGCGCTCCTTGCATTATGTACCGCGCTTTCAGCTGTTTACGCTTTGTGAGCGAAATGTTTCCAACAACACTAATGTAACATTCGTTTTAAAAGATTTAAACAAAAAGAAGAATGGTGGATTATACTTACTCAAAATAGAGGACAATTCCACAAATTATAAAATTGATGCTGAAGTACTCAGTCTAATTAAGGTGTTTACGTGTAAGCAAACCAGTGTGTGCGCACGTGTTACCTAGAAACTGCGGTTGTAGAGTTAGACTGCAGGATGACCACATAATAGTTGGAGAGAGGCAGACAGATGATGACGAGTAGGGTCTTAGTTCATTCATTCTAATAAATTCATTAAATTATAACAATATTTGCAGTAGTCATTTAATATATGAGTGGTCTGGTACGCGGGAGCGGGACACACGCTGGCCCGCGCCGTGCTGCGATGTGAAATTCAGGGATTTATAAAGTTACGAAGGTAAATATGTAAGATGGCGAGCATTACATAAATTACACAAGCGCGTGATTCATTGCGCGCCGCGCGCCAACAATGGACTATTAATTACCTACATTGCCAGCAAGCTAAGCGACTAAATCATTTTATATCATATCGCTAGTCTAGCCGCTGTTCGCAAGGTGTTTCGGAAAGCTATTTTACTTAAAGCTGTTTCAACACAATTAAAATGTTACATGTTCATATATTATTAAGTAACAATTATTTTGCGCAGTGTGTTTCGGACGTAATCTGTTAATTTAACTATTATTGATCATTCAATAAATAAGGTAATAATTATACACGAGTACATATAATATATTTTACGTGGGATGTGAAATGGGGTGACGTCGTAGGTCTCAACGTGACCCTTACTGATCTGTAAGACATGGCGCGCGCCTCACACACAGCACGTGATTGTTTCTGTTGTTTCGCGCACTCGACCAGTTTGTCACCCAGCTCGCCCCCTCTATCAATACGTAAGCAACCCTCAGCACGACTCAAAAGAAAAACAAGATAAGTTTAAAAAAAACAAGAGGTTGTAAGGTTCCATTGTGAGGTTATGACCCTTTGCTGAGATTAAAAACATAAATGCGTTATTATGGACACGCTAAAAGCCTCGGCGAGACGCCGGAATTAGATTGTGTAGAGCTGAACCAGAACCTGACCCCCCCCCCCCCCGCCCCGCCTCACCACCACACCCTCCAGCCAACCCCGGACACCGCCGGAGACTTGTGCTTATACGACGTGATGTAGGAGGGTCAAACGCTTTCAAATATTTTAACTACACCGACAAACTGTCATCAACTGTTTCTGGTATTCACTGTGAAATGCCACAGTTACAGTAAAGTAGTGATCGATGCATGTTTGTGTGATAACAGATTGTGTATCAACCGGCGATAATATAATATAGCTACTGTATAATCAACCTGCCTGCTTCTCATGCAAACTGATGTACAGATTTGCTGCTGAATATTGAGATAAGCAATCGCCATTACTATATTAACCTGTAGTACAGTGTATGTCTTTATCTGTCTGTATCTGCATAATGGATCGCAGTGATCAGCTGCAGCGTGCCGTGCTGCTGCCGCGTCACTGAGCAGTGCGGCGCGACGAGCGGGCACACAGGACACGACGAGATGTGTGAGGGGCATGGAGGGGTCAGGATCCGTGGCGTTCATTATTACAAACTACTTCAATTTATGTCATGAATAAAGTAGTGTATACTCTATTACTCATCCTGCAAATTGCCATAAAATACCGGATTGTGCAGACTTATAAGCTTCGAAATTGAGCTATATAATTCAAATGCCATGGAGTTCCGAGCTAGCGCGCGCTGTAAAGGTGTCCACAAAGGAAGGCTCGGGGAGAGCCGCTGGCGCTGGAGGTAATGTAACCGCCTTTGATTGATTATAACGAAGTAGTCGGCCGCCAGCGCCGCCGTCATCGCGTGACGATCCAAACTCTCTGATTAATGACGACTTATGCTCTAGAGCTTTAAGTTTCATTTTTTGCGCCCTCAGCCCGGCTGCTACAAGTGTAACACAAAGTTACAAGTGTCGCGCGTCTGTCTCAACGCGTCCATTGGCGTTCGTAACATCATTTTAGTTTTTATTGTACAGATATTTGGTCCGCGGCTCGAGGAGTGAATAGCGGTCGCCTGCTACACATATTAGAACATTACGCGACACTGAATGGAGTCTTAAGTGTGATATTAAAACTTGCACAACGCCAGTTTTTTGGGGCGGTTATGTTTGTGAATGGCAAGCGTTGTCGTACAGTAGTTATGTGGATACTGAACGGTCTTGCAAAACTTGGGTCTGTATTCGCCATAGCAAGACATTGTTACCATCAACAAGTTATAACTTTGACGTAATTTCGTAAAATAAGTAAATGAAGAAAAACAGACAAGTATCTAACAAAAGCTGAGTTGAGGGTCCTCGAGGAACTGTCTTAGTCAGGTTCCAGAAGGTTTCATTTCTCACACTTAGTTATCGGGCTAAGTAAGGCAGTTAAGATAACTATGTAATCAACGAAAATGCTTGCGAGGGAGTCCGCAGAGGAGCGAACAAAAAGAATATTAAGAGTGTTATTTGGCGGAGAGAATCACGTAATAGCGCTAATTAATGTTCATACGAGCGCGATGTCTATCTGTAGCGGTAGAGCGGCGATATCTGCGGCATGCGGGCTCTGCGGGATCCGGATAAAATAACGTGTAGCTGGTGGCTTCACGGAATTTAGTTGAGCAGAGACAGGAAGTAGCTGAGCACATTCCCAGCATATTATATGTGTTGTCGATGGTTACCAATAGATACCGACGCAAGTGATACAGAGTGTCAATTGCCACAGTCTTCATTGAAAAGGGATGATCCTTCGATCAGGGTGTTGCGACTAGTCTGGGTAACGCCCGATATTTGTTGTCAAAATGCTGTATATTATAGTAATAGTCCCCCACTTTAGTAAGTGTATGTGAAAATCAGAGAACTTAGATAGTGCATTGTAAGATTAGCGTGAGATGAGGGCTTTAGTTCGTATGTGGCGGTATACGAGTACATGTCGCTACATCATCATTGTAGCACGCGCGCGCGCTTGTTCACTACCTTGACGTTGTGTCCCGATTTGAGTTCACAATGACTATGGTACTATTTACTTATTGAAACATAGTAAATAATCGACTACGTACTCATCACCACGACTCATCACCGAACCAGCCGTGATATTGTTTCAAAACTGGTAAATGAAATGGTACAATGGAGAAAATCCATACTTGATTAGTATAGCTACACAAAACATAAATAATGTGATATTATATTATTCTCCACAGTGGCATATAAACACAACAGGCATTAGCAACGAAGCGCGCACATTTCATTGCTTTTTTCCTAGAAAATCAAAATGAGCCTGAAATTCCTGTAAGCAATTTGTTTTTTGTGTGTTCTGTTAGTTTCTATAAAATTGTTATTATTTGGTTGTACAATAAAGTTTATTCAGTAGAATAAAGTGGGATATATACTTCATACTGGTTTATTTTAGTATAATTTTGGTGTCTTCAAGGCTAGAGTGAATAGGCTCTTAATAAACTAGTGCGCCTCACCATCTAAGATTGCATCACTGCTTACCATCAGGTGGGATCGCAGTCAAGCACTAGTTTATATAATTAAAAATATATATATGTATATATATTTCAACTAGGGCTTTTTTGCAGTTATGTAATTAAAATGGAGTAATGATAGTGTGAACGCATTGTGTATCCTTTCAGCCGCTGTCTCATTACCTGCAGGAAGCCAGGGCTCCTCACGCCACGCACGCCCCCCACGCTGCGCACGCCTCTCACGCCGCGCACTCACGCCGCGGGACGTGTCGCTGACGCTAAGCATCATTACACTGTAATCTTTCAGGGAACTTAAAGCAAGCACAAAAGCGTATTGTTTAATAACGTGCCGCGTCACTAGCGGGCGGGGGGGGCAGGGTTGCGGGGCGCGCGGGCGGGGCGGTGGGGGGGGGGCGGTTCCGAGCCCCCGTGACTCGTCACTATCGCATATTAAACCATTTTCATTTAAAGAAAATTAATTGAATTTTTAATAACGCGTCGAGAGACATTTTTCATTCTGTCAAGAGTCCGCAGTGGTCGACGTTTGACGGCCGCGACCGCCGCCGACCGCCATCGACCAAGTAATAGTCATTTGTATTCAAAGGGCCTCTCAATGACTCCTTTTCTTTTGTTACTTTTTTACCAAATTGGAGGAGCTCGTGGCTAAAAAATAACAGCCGCACGGGTCGATCTTCAAGGTTAAGCAAGCTTGCCAAGGTTGGTTTGTGGATGGGTGACCGTCTTAACATGCTGAGTTTCCTCCGTGCCTCGGAAAGCACGTTAAGCCGTAGGTTCCGGCTGTCATTTGTAGATCTTTGGCAGTCATTATGGATAGTCCGAAGCCAGTATATCTGACTCAAGTCTTGCCATGAAGTACCGCGTTACCTCAGTTAATGGGTTGTGGAGGCCTGGTAGGCAGCCGCTCCTCGTAAAATACTGGGTATTCAGCTAAATCCAGTTTGACTGGAAGCCGACCCCAATATAGATGGGAAAAGGCTAGGCAGATGATGATGACTTTTTTACCAAATTGCTCACAATAAACAAGCCCTATTTTGTGAACGATATATTAGCGAATTTTCGGTTTAATGTAACTAAATCAAAAATCGTGTTTAACCATTTAGATATGTAGATATATAAATATAATTAACTAGCGAGAGCTTAGGCCACGAGACAGGCGACAACGCGGAAATCGCAGAACAAGTATTCAAGTTTCGGTCCTGCTTGATTTTAGTCTGTGCCAACACACCAGCAATCTGCTCTAAACCCGTGCCACTCTTGACTACTCTATCACAATATCGTCGGCAACAGTAAACACGAGTGAACCTCTTCCCGAATGTCCAACGTCAGAGCATACTGATAACTATCAGAAAGAGGTTAGGGCTGAGAGCTGACTTGAGCTGGCAGTGGTGCCTACTGACCGACTGACTACTGACTTTTCTACATGAACTCTGACAGATTTTCACCCCGGCGATGCAACTCTACGCGCAAATCGTGCATCCGCGCACAATTCTAATGGCCACGACCATCTGGCAAGCGTTCGACCAGTGTGGCCGCCGCGCCGGGTGCTTTCGGCGCTCACACTGGCGTCTCATAAGGGGTCATCAAAGTGTCATGGACCGTATGGTCCCCACTTAGGCCTCCGGTAGGTAGCGTCTGGAGTTCTGGACCGTTTAGGTTAGGCAGGAGCTGGTTTGAGGCAGCCGTAGTCCGTGTAGCCGTAGTCGTTTTTGTTTGGTGTCAAAACTCCGCCGACTCCTCGAAACTCCGCCGGCGGAGTCAAGAACGATTCCCAGCCGACGCCGCTCCGACGCCGATGAACCCCTCCTATCGTTAATGCCAGCAACGAGCAAAATTTCGTTTTCAGGCTCCATTACCAATCTCAGTTTTTTCTTACGTCGAATTTAAATAAGACCCGGTTGAAAAGCAAAACAACCGTTATTGATATTGACATACAAATGGTTGTCTTTTCAAACCGTACTTGTGAGTAAAATTTCACAGATAGAGGTCATTGACGTTCCTATTCTTAATCGTAATATACCTATAAATACTTAGAAGTAGCTTCTGTCGAGCACTTAAACGTTACGAGACATCCCTTCTCTCCCTACAAATTAGAATGATGTTCAAAGTTTCTTTGATGCAGCGGTTATCGCCCGATGTTTACCGAGATTATGACATGAACCCTACATCAAGTGCCTCCCTGCAGACACATTGCCGCAGTATGTGATGCTCGGAACTGCCCCACAGGGGCGCGGCAGATAGCGGCACGTCGCCACCGGTGCCCCGGAGGAACCCGGAACACAGTCCGTGGTCACGAGCTGCTGAGCCTTGCAGTCGAGTCTCGCGGGCGCAGTTCATACCTATTTTACACTATTATTATTTGGAGCCATCATTTATAATAGGTGGATTTAACAAAGTAACGTATCCGCGTAGCGCCATACCGCCGCAGCCGGCGTGATGGCGTAGATTCACCAACGGTTATTGGCAAGCTTGCTCTAGCCTGAGATACGTGACAAAGTCAACGTGTTAATGTGATATCTAAGTTTATTGTCGTGAACAAGAAAGATTAAATAGCTCTTTCCGTTCTGGACGAATAGAGACGAAGTATCAAACTTTTACTGACTATAAATTTCACATGTCGATGGTCCCTAAGTAAAGTATCGAATCAACAAAATAGCACTTTTTTATTATGACTGTTTTGAGCCCTTTTTAAAGGATGTTTTTTAATACAACTTCAAATATTGGGAAACTTAAGAGTTTTCCTTTAATTCCTTTAATTGCCCTTAATGTTCTAGGGCAACGGTAACTGTTCCGAACAAGCCAGCAGCTCTGGCAAGCGGCGGCCAGCTGGCTGCGTGTGGTACCTAGTCGAGGCGAGCTCGGCACACATGAACACAACGCGCCGCTGCCCCGAAGCCTAGTCTTCAACAGAAGGCGAGCTACGCGTTGCTAAACATAATGAGGCAGAGCGAGGGCACGAGGACAGTGTGTGACTCTCCCTCACACTTCGCCCGCTCGCGCCGGCGGCTCGCAGCGGCAGCCGCAGCACAACCCTATATTTAGAGCCTTTTTTCTAACTTTCAACACTTGTTTGGGTGTAAAAAGCGGGCGCTCTCGAAACTTTGTCGTCTGTCTGCCTCAGTTAGTGGCGGCTCTGTGTTCACTGCAACTCCCACAAAAGGCTGTTTATTTGAAAGCGCTCCATCCGCAGTGTTCGCGCACAGTTTAATGTCGTCTCAATGGACGGCCACGAATTAACAGCGATGCGGCGGCGGGGGGGCGTTGTCTCGATTTATTTAAAGAATAAAAATATATTTAAAACTGCAATAAAAACAATGCAAGGTACCTTTGCTTCATCTTTTTAATTTCCTATTTTTAAGATGGAATTTGGCTGTAGGTTTTTTAACTAAATCCTGAAGTCTTGCCCACTAATCAAGGGTAACTGAGTGTTCCCTGTTCGCGTTAAACTAGCAACAGTGAGTGACTTCGTGCCCCGAGCATGTCTGCCAAGTTCAGGAGTAACAAGTAGCGTCTGTCCCCCCCCCCCCCTCCTGCACAATCAGCGCTCCTCACTCGCGCCTGACACTGTGTCCACCGCAACTTCTAGTCCACACACGAGCACTGCGCGTGATGTGCCGTGTGCTACCGAAACTATCCGAGTGTTTATACAGGGTGTGGCGTAAATAGTGGTCCACCGTTAAGGATTCGATTTACCAGATAATTTACTATAACCTACTAAAATTTTAACCTTTTTTACCCAAGGGTTCCGGAGATATATTTTTTTTTTCTTTTTTTTATAAAATTTCTACATTTTGTTATAAATTTGGTTATATTAAAAAAAAGAAACATCTTTTTCTTGTTCTGATTTCTGTCAATAACTGCTGAATACTAGAGCTATCGTGAATAATTGTCTTTTTTTAAGTATATTTCGAGAATTTGAAGAAAAAGCAATTCTTCTCTATTTTTAATCCAAATTTTTTACATTATCTGCAAGTTCAAGAGCGATTTCTGTAAAAAAATGTACTATACTCTCAGTGCCCATGAATTATAAAATATGCCTACTAAATACCGATTCTAAAAAGGTATCATAATAGCAGATCCTATTGGTGAACAGAAAGATATTCAATTTTAATCTAAGAAAGGAAGATTTTCATTATAATACATTTTTAGTTTTAGTTACGTTATTACTTACGATTTTCATTAAAAAATGACTACACTGCAATACCAATAACATTTTTTCACTATTGTTGCAATCTGATACAATGTACCCAATCTTTTTGGCCTAAGCAAAACAAAACAATTCATACTTGTCATCATTTATTGAAATCTTAAACATGGTTAAACAATATTAAAATTACACAAAATGTTCAAAATGGCCGCCATTCGCATGATATTGTTTATTATTATCAAGATATTGGTTATTTGAACTTGCACAACCTGCATCGTTGGCAGATCGAAAACCCGCATCTCATAAGACAAGATAGATCAAAATATCAATTAAAAATAAATCTATCGACCGGAATCATAAATGGACAGATAATTGGTCCACACGAGCTGCCAGAAAAATTTAAATGCGGAGAGGTATTTGAGTTTTTCGCGAAACGACTTGCCGTTGCTTTTGGAAAATGTCGCTCCTGAAGTCCAAGAAGACATGTGGCTGCAAAACGATGGCTGTCCCGCTCACTATGCTCGTGCAGTACGAGAGCACTTGAATATGGTGTATCCAAATAGGTGGATAGGGCGCTTAGGTCCAATATTGTGGCCACCGCACTCGCCAGACCTAAATCCCCTGGATTTCTTTTATTGGGGCTGCCTAAAGGAAAAAGTTTATAAAGAACAAGTATTGAGCAATTGAGGACTAGAACCAGACAGCAGCTAGAGAAATCAGCGCGAGCGGGTATGCTAGAAGGATTAAACGTTAATTTATTCGACGTTGCCGAGCGTTTATCGCTGCAAATGGGGGACATTTTGAACATTTTGTGTAATTTTAATATTGTTTAACCATGTTTAAGATTTCAATAAATGATGACAAGTATGAATTGTTTTATTTTGCTTAGGCGAAAAAAATTGGGTGCATTGTATCAGATTGCAACAATAGGGAAAAAATGTTATTGGCATTGCAGTGTAGTCATTTTTTAATGAAAATCGTAAGTAATAACGTAACTAAAACTAAAAATGTATTATAATGAAAATCTTCCTTTCTTAGATTAAAATTGAATATCTTTCTGTTCACCAATAGGATCTGCTATTATGATACCTTTTTAGAATCGGTATTTAGTAGGCATATTTTATAATTCATGGGCACTGAGAGTATAGTACATTTTTTTACAGAAATCGCTCTTGAACTTGCAGATAATGTAAAAAATTTGGATTAAAAATAGAGAAGAATTGCTTTTTCTTCAAATTCTCGAAATGTACTTAAAAAAAGACAATTATTCACGATAGCTCTAGTATTCAGCAGTTATTGACAGAAATCAGAACAAGAAAAAGATGTTTCTTTTTTTTAATATAACCAAATTTATAACAAAATGTAGAAATTTTATAAAAAAAAGAAAAAAAAAATTATATCTCCGGAACCCTTGGGTAAAAATGGTTAAAATTTTAGTAGGTTATAGTAAATTATCTGGTAAATCGAATCCTTAACGGTGGACCAATATTTACGCCACACCCTGTATACGGACACTAACAAGCACCTAATACAGTACTCATGTACCGTATTTGGAATTATGAGCAATCCATCTAAATAGTGGTTTAACAATTACATTTTCTTAAACATCAACAACTAGCGACCCTCAAAGTCGATTGTACTAGTAGTCATTCCAGGTTCTATCAGTTACCTGTCGATTTCGTCATCAGGACAAACGAACAGGACTTATTAAGACGAGTCTAACGAGCACAAACTCGATGGGTTCAGTAGCAAGCATTCCAGAGTCCATCACACTACCTCCCAGTTCTAGCATCAGATCTTCGTCATCAGATTCTCGTCATCATAAGAAATGAACAGAACTAAGTTTAGAGGAATCTAGATGCATTAAAACAGAACGGGCTTACTCACAGGCAAATCAGGGTTACAATTTTTACCTTCGAACTCCATCATCAGAACAGGTATTTTAAATATTGGGTGACACATATGTGTAAAAGTGAAGTAAACACCCATTAAGTGCTTAAGATCTCTACCGCAGCTATAATCAAGCTGATGTTCTTACAAACTGGGACAAATCTACATAAAATGTGCTAAGAATCATCTTGATTACGTCATCTTGCAAACAAAAACCATCGCATCAAAATCGGTCAATTCGTCTAGGAGCTACATAACACAGACAGACTGCCCTTTTTTTCCGACGGGGGTTAAAATTAAAGAATTAAGTTAAAAGAGATATGGAACATTTGTGCGACTTCTAGCTAAACGCCAGAAAACTGAAATCAATTTGAAAAAAAATATTTATCCGTCACCAGCACACGTGTTCACATCCGCCGCGAACTCAAACTGACAACTTTTCTACTTATTAATGTTTTCAACATGATTTGTCGAACTTCACTCACAATATTATTTTTCTTCTACGGCTGAAGATTGCTGTAATCTGTGTTTGATTGAAAGCTATTGCTCTGAAGCATAATATTAGCATGCATTTTCTCGATATGTAATCTGATTGAATTCAGATTACGTTTCGAGAAAATGCATAAGTAATAAGTAGGTGATTGATATGAGTTTATTGAGTAGCTCAGTGTCAGCCGGGAGAAGTCCACCTCGTGACATAACGCGCTCCAGCTATGATGAGATTCCCGGTAAAACTTTTCATTTTCAATATCAATATTTATGACCATGAATAGTTATTCAGAGCAATTTCATTGACCGCACATAGCTTGGCAGGCGCGGGCGGACGCGGCCGGGGGGCGCGGGGTATCTCTGCGATATGATCGTTAACCGGCTTTCTCAATTTGTAATACAAAGGCCCCGCACCGGAGCTGTCACTTAGTAACTGATTCGCTACCTTCGGCCGAACTGCTTCGACCTACATCATACGGTAGATTAAAACAAGCCGCTATTCGCGCACGGTGCACGCGACTATGAACCTTATGCCGTCGGCACAGGCGTGAGAGAGGTATAAGGAGCCCACCTGCCTATTAGCAGTTCGTCATTCTGTCACCGCGTCTAATGAAGTTAACCCCTCGCCCTCGGCCGGCGCGGCTCGCCCCGCACCGCTGCGCGCGCCCTGTCACGGTCACAATAAACAGTACTGCCTCCAGGCGTACCGACCGACTGCTTCAGGAGAGTAGTACGCACATTCCAGGGAGTATCGTGTGCTCCACCGTGTCCTCGAACTGATTCGCACAACGGTGACAACACCGCGCGTTTCTTCCGCCTAAACCAGGAGCAGGAACTTTCACAACTTGCTATATCCGGTGAGGAGCTGCGTCATGCGGAAGATGAGGATACCGTACCTCCCGACAGAAGGAGCTTATTGCCATGATTATGGTTGCGATAGTCGCTGGCGCTATATCGCCATGCTAGGTTTATGAGTGGGACCATTATTCGTTTATTTGCCACTCACAACAGCATCGTACTCGCTCTGCGACATCAAAATATTGAGCAGCAAAGCGCTCGCCTTGATGTCGTTACGACCTGATCGGGGTGTGTAAGCATATCGCAAATCTGCCCATATCGGCGGCACGCCCGCTGTTCCAAACCAAATTAACTAAAGAATCGGGATCGAAATGCTCGCGAGCTCAGCGCTTTTTAATAAATGGGCCTCCGATGCTGATAGCTGCCGAACTGTGCCGAGCTATGCCGAGCTGCTCCGAGTGTCCTCGTGAACACAGGCCTCACGCACTCGAGCACCGGCCAGCACTTTGACGTGCGGGATCTGCTAACTAGTTTGCCTTTCATTTTAAAGTAAGTACTAATCAATTAATAATTGGACGAATCATTTTTAAAACGGTCTTGACAGAGTGATGAAGAGACTGGAGTGATCCTATGGAGCGTTCCAATTTGCCGGCTGAGGGGCGGAAGTTCGGTCCGTTTGTGAAGAGCATTTTTCTCAGTAACGCGTGGAAGTATACATCTGTACTATAATCAAATTAAATACTCAGATTTTTTATTCCCCTGTTATTCAGGGGAAACCTACCTACCTACCTCATAAATCGATAAAAAAATATATTTTATCAGAATATATTCTGCATAAATAATTATCGTTTCGTAAGTTTGTATGTGATGATCTCTGGAACCGGTCCGAACTGAAAAATTATTTCAGTGTTAGATAGCCCATTTATCGAGGAATGCTATAGGCTGTATACCATCACGCTACGGCCCACGGGAGCGGAGTAGTAACGAAAAATGCGGGTGAAACCGCAGGGGACAGCTAGTGCACTATATTTTGACCACAAGGACCAACTGGACCAAGGTCCAAAGACCGAAAATAAGGTCTTGAATTCAATAATGATCTCATTACATTCTGCTTTTTTTAAGTCAAGAGTGAATAAAGGATACCTCTAGGTAAGCGTGCTCCACCATCGACCACATTATGCCTTATCATCAGTTGAGATAGTGTCAAGCGCAAGCTGATGTAATAAAATTGATCAATAATGGTGGATGTACCGGATGTACTTCTTACTCGTAATACTAACTGATGAACTAAAGAAGTAAGTACTTTGAATGAGACTAAAGCCGCATATTTTTAACGCAATGGGCTAACGCATTTCTGATGGCTTTATTTGCAGAGGTATCATTAGGGTCACCGCCTCCCGCTGTACCACGACTCCACAAATCCTCTCCGCTAATGAGTTGTCATTGTTGCTACTCGATCCAATGCTTTCGGGTTCTAGATGTAGTGAGCAACATTAGGTACCTCTATCAATATTAGTGTAACTTGTAGCAGCGCGGCCGGTTCCACCGCGCGTCAGCCTATACTACGACTGTAGCAGCCAGCAGACTGTAGCAGTAGCGGCAGGTGGGCGCCGGCCTCGGCGACCACCTGCCGCTATCTCTGGCAGAGCAACTTAGCTGTGCCAAACATAGCTCATTATATCTACAACATACTATAGTTACTCGTATGTGACAAAATTATCACGAAAGGGAAAAATAGCCATCATTTAACATTATATTGTAACCAGTTGCGAGCTTAACAAAGAACTGCTCAAAGCGTTTGTGCTGCGAGCCTGAAAAGCCAAGTATAAAGTAATGACCTCAGATGTCAAACACATTCGTTTCTCACATTATCATAAGTAGGAAAATCTGAGATTATATTAACAACGCCAGTTGGAAGATCGAGGAGTGTAGTCACATACCTACTTGGGCATCTGCAGACGATGACTTACTATCCTGAGTAGACATAACATCGTTGTTTGTCGACAAGCACGTCTAGTGTCCGCTCGTTTACATAGCGCGACATCGCATCAGGTGACGTCACTCGCGCGGAGCATGCGGGCAGCGCCACTCACTGCTGTTTGCTTGTAACGAACGGCACTCAGCTGTGACACCAGCTATAGGAAATTACTACTTCACTAGAATATGCTGTTGTAGACTGATGATACGCACGTACTCGAACACTTAAGAGTCGAAACACATTGTCGACCACTGTTCTAGATGTCTGTCTTCAAAACTAGTGACTTCCATTGGCAAGAGAACTGTTTATAAGCTCGTTCGTTACCAGACGTCCACTAACAGCCGAAACCAATAACCTATCTATCACATATCGGAGATAGAAAAACAAATGCATCAACAGAAAACATGATAATTTTTGTATGGTATCATTTGTTTTAATATCTCCAGTATGCCAAAACTGAGACGGAGATCGATAGGTTATTGGTTTCGGCCGTAAGTAGGTAAGTATATGGCAAAGTGTTCTAAAAGTCACTATTTCTAAATCGCAATTGTTCTAGAACTGAATACAGCCACAACAGCCTACTCGGGATAGATTGCAAAAGCGCGTCAGCCCTCACTTGCAAACTTGGAAGTATATTCAGGTCTTTAACCCAAAGTTGAGGTTTATATTAGGAGGTGGGCTCCAGGCAGCCGCCAGCTCGACGACGCACTCGTTGTCTGATGACGCGCTACACCTACAACTCATTGCTTGATGACCTACTACAACAACAACTCGTTGCACAACGACGCACTACAACTACATCTCATTGCTTGACGACAAACTGCAACTCATTGCTTGACGACAGTCTAAAACTACAACTCATTTACTGACGAAAAACTACAACTACAACTCATTGTTGGATGACCTATTACAACTACAACTCATTCATTGATGGCCTATTAAAACTACAACTCATTACTTAATGACCTACTATAACTACAACTCGTTTCTTGACGACGCACTACAACTAAAACTCATTGCTTGATGACCTATTACAACTACAACTCGTTACTCGACGACGCACACAACTACAACTCATTGCTTGATGACCTATTACAACTACAACTCATTGTTTGATGGCCTACTATAACTACAACTCATTGCTTGATGATCTATTACAACCAAAACTCATTATTTAATGACCTACTACGACTGGTTGTCGCTTTGCGTGATCTGCTTAATCTATAGAATTAGTTTTGCTGTTTAACGTGACCGTTCCATTAGTCTCCGAGCAGGTTTTGTGAAGTGTTTTTGTTTTATATGTACCTATGTACGAAATTAGGTTAGTTTAAGTCAATAGTTAAGTTGAAGACTGCCCAAAAAAAGGAGTGTTTTATGTATTTCTACTTGTTTAGTAAGTAGATAAACTAAAATAAATAAAATTATTCCAAGATATCATTATACGAGTGGTCGCTATTATTACATTTGAACTGAAATCAGTGCTGCAAGAATAAATAAAACCATAAAGATAACAGGTCCTATAAATGTTGCGCATTAACTTCTCACAGTCAGAGTTTCGCCCAACAATGCGCCCCTTGCTCCACAACATAGAGTACATTCAAGAGAAGCCAATGAAGAAATTGTGAGTCTTCAGGCATTATTAGTTTTTGTGTTGTGGCGTATTGTGAGTCGCTCAGCTCCACTCCACTTCGCTCGGTAGGATAACGCTCGCTTCGGTCTGCGGGGCGCCGCAGACGAACAACGAGGGCATTTATTGTGTTTGTGTGAACAGCAAGGAGTTGACGGAGCGCGCTCGCGCCGCCTCGTCTCGTGCTGAACTGCGAGCGAGGCGCACGGAGCAAGGCGCGCTGAAGCTGCTCAATGTTGCCGCGACGTCCAGTGCGCACGCCAGCGCCACTGTGTCTACCTGTGTGCTACAAGTACACGGAGCCATCGCCAAAAAGTGCTAAATTCATAGTATTGTAGCGTAAGAAAACATGCATGTGTACAAGCTATTAAGGCAGTATGCGAGCGTCGGCGTGTGACGACCTGACGACACTGTGATAGTGGCGACGAGCTCAGAACACGCGACACGCGCCCAATCGCACGGAAAATGAGATCGCGCGCCCAAGCGAGCCGAGCGCCGCCCGCTCGTGTGGTGCTGTGCTGTGGCACCGCGAACTCTACACAAGCTTATCTATACTAATATTATAAAGTGGTAAAATTTGTAAGTTTGTAGGTTTGTAAGTTTGTATGTAGGGGGTAATCTCTAGAACTACTGGTCCGATTTAAAAAATCTTTCAGTGTTAGATAGCCCATTTATCGAGGAATGCTATAGGCTATATACCATCACGCTACGACCCACGGGAGCGGAGCAGTAATGGAAAATGCGGGTGAAACCGCAGGAGACAGCTAGTGTTTTATATTCGCGTAGGTAGTCACAAGTGGCGGCTGTCCCGCGGCGCCGACGTCCGCATCTCTAGTGAACATTAACGCTACTTCATTCGGGGCGCGGCTGCTTTAAAGGTCTTTTGTGAGCAACCAGTTAATGGCTAAAGTAAACGGAGGTACTTCAAGTGAATAGATTAGCGGAGCGACGACGGCCGGCTCGGATTGCGCTCGGCGCTCGTAAACCAACAGAACGGGCGGGTAATGTGAATTTGAATAGCACCCGTTTGTATTTAGACGTTATCCGGGAATCAATTAATGTTTTCATTGTATAGGTTCATTAAGTGCCGATCCGCGGGCGACTAGTAACGTGTTCCTGATCAAGCCGGTCGTGCGCTCGAAGCAGACGCGTCGCCACATTTCGTTGTACAATTTTCTCAAATGTAACTTTCGTACGTATCACCATTAGGTCTCAGACATGACAATGTGTGATTGCTGCTGATGTCGATTACAACTGCCGCGGTGAATCGTGACATTCCTTTTGATCAAAGGTTGAGTGATGTTGAAAGAGACTAGATAGGACATTAATTGTTGAGCCAGCGCCAGACTCGCCAGTATGCTGTCATTGTTTAGGTTTACTGACGGTACATACCTATCGTGCTGCACAGATGATCGACGTCCTGAGTCTTATGAACACCTCCTCATACCATCTCTTATCTTTCCTTCATATAAAATCATATCACAAAGATATTCACTTTTTTTGTAACAAAAGAAGCTATTAAATAATACCAGTCGCTGCATGTCATAGGTACAACAGACGGCCTGGCGCGGGCGGCGTCACTCAGATTAACAAACTTCAGCTTTCACTGTGGGAAACGTTTGGCCGCGGAGGCTCTTTGATATCGTCGCACCCCCCCCCCCCGGCTCCCGCGCCCCTCCCGCCCGCGCCTCTCGCCTCCAAAACCAACACACAGTGGCAAAAAGACAAGCTGGGAGAATCCTTTAGCGCGCACAATAGACGCGGCCTGACCTGGAAACGCCTCAAAAGATGTGCCGCTTTAAAGGAATGAAGACGTCTTGTATAATGCACCGCGAGGAGGCGGCCGGGGTGCGCCGGGGGTGTGGGGGGCGAGGGAGGGGGGGGGCACGCAACTCTTCACCGCTTTTGGATATTTTTCACCTTTTCCTTGAGCGGCGCGGATTCAATTATTTTTCCATTAAGCTCCCCGGCGCGGCCGCAGCGGGACAGAGAACAGAGCTTTTCTACAAGCTATGCAAACTTGGCTGACGTTCATTTTGCTTCTTAGAAAATTATATAAACGATGTTGACAGATTCATCTGTGTGCGGTCGCGCTGTGCTGAGGGGTGGCTCGCAGGGCACACAGCGCAGACAATGACGTTCAGCTGCACCGAGATTAACTATTACTCTGCTCGTGCTACATTAGGTTCGTGTCACTTGTGCCTCAACATGACTGGCGCAGGGCGAACAGACGTATGCGTTGCTGATACTGAGGTCCATCAAATTACAGATTGATCGATCCGTGAGCAAATTCGGTGCTCTCATGGTTCGTGTTTGTATTTCGCTCCCGGCTGTGCACTCTAGACGTGCGTATGTGACATTGTCCTACAGGCGGGACTGTCCGTGCTACTCATTGTGTGGAAGTGTTTATTTAGTAAGTCGCGTCCGGCGATGGTCCCCGCCACTGAACGCAGGCTACCTCTGTCTAGTCTCAGGTTTCTTGTAATGGTTATGTTTAAAAGTGTCGTAAGTTCTTAGGTGTCCCTGCAGCCCGGTGCCAAAGACCACCGCAGTGTCAACACACAGTGGTGGGTGGCCCTTGCCAAACACGCGGCTGACTACAGGGTATTGGCACGGCGGGCTCTGGTTCAACGAGCACCGCATCAGAGCTCGCCTCGCCGGCTCATCAGCTGTGTCGGTGCGCACTGAGCCGCCATGTCTTTTAATCCACTGCAGCGTATTATAGTTGACCACTGAAACACGTTAAATGCTAACTGGGATTCTTGTATGACTTTTCCTGATTAAAACCCACCTGTGTCCGTCAGTTGCCTTTGGCGTTCTAGAACCACGATATATCAATGAAAAGTTCCCGTGGTACTAACGTACATATAATACGAATAACTGTAGTTTTGTTACTGACGTAAGTACACCCCCCCCCCCCCGCCACGCCCGCTGGCGTCCAGGCCGCGTCTGCTAATTGTTTATTTATTGAGCATCACAAATTAATGTTAATGACAGCAACAGAATATATGCGTTCCTTGGCGTTTAAATATTCATGAATCCCTGACCGGTCACATGCGACCGCGTTGTTATTGTCTTACTACTGTGTCTCGTTTCGCGGGTATTGATAGGTTAACATTAGTGTACCTAATTAAATCATGATTTAATTTTATTAATTCAAAAGTGAACGTAATTTGAAAAATCCTGCTAATTTTTTCCTCCTTCGCCCCGTCGGCGGGCTCTCATGTCGGACCGGCAGACGGTACTCTGTAGGAACACATAACTTACTCTCATCTCTTGTCGTCGTTACATCTACCCACGATAATATTCTCCTCATAGTTATACATTTTTCCTGCGATATCATAAAAAGGAACATTTATAATACAAATAGCGTGAGAAAGCTTTACAAAGATTGCTTTGAACATAAATCAAGCGGCGCGAGTCGCGACACATTCACAGGTAGAAGCCCATGGAAGTGATTCAGGGCGCCCTCTGCAGTGTCGCTGTGTGCGTGAGGTTACGTGCGTCGTGGCACGCACACACAGCACGTCTGTGCAGCGCCGCGAGCGTCGGGGACAGCAACACTCCGCAGCGAGGTGTAGCCCGCGAGAGGAAGCCACAAAGCACTGGCCATCATTTTAGGCGCGCACTTGAATAAGTAAACAATTTTCTTCAGTACGAGGCGCGCGGGGAGCCGGGCGAGCGAAGCGCCGCACATTGCGCTGGGAAACCAAAGTATAGACGTAGACAGCGAAATTCAAATTTTCTTACGTTTTTTGCAATTTGCAGACTAGTGGTAGGTTGTATGAAGTTAAAAATATCTTTGGTCAAGAAATAAATAATAATAAAAAATTGAACATAAAACGGCGCGGTTTGTTTAAATTCACTGTATTCCATAAATATAATAATAGGAGCTACACGGACGTTTTTACCGGGTCTTACATGGGCCCGATGTTGATCTTTTAGCGTCCCGCGTCCGTATTCTGGCTACGATATGGTGATCTCTTTGAAAAAACTGAAGGTTTTGTCTTTGCAATTATGGATGAAGTTATGATGACGAACAACGACCGGAACTATATTGTGAAGGATGGTACGGCTGACGTCTGTCGGGCCTCGGGCATGCCCCCGGGCCGGATAATCAATCAAACACATCATTTCTGGGTGTCCTCATCTTGCTAACGGAGACTATTCGCATAGACACAACCTCGTAGCCAGGATTATCCACCAGCAACTTGCTCTTAAATACAATCTTGTGGAGTCAGAAGTACCGTACTATAGGTATGTGCCCGACTCAGTTCTCGACAATGGTAATATCACATTGTATTGGGATCGATCTATCATCACTGACAGGACTATTGTTGCCAATAAGCCTGACATAGTGGTGAGGCAATACGCCGCGAGGCCCTTACTGTGAGCGCACGCTTGCTTGTCTTTAGAGAAAATCCAGTGTTACTAAAACTTTTTCGCACCATGTTCACCTGTGCTAGTTGTGGTTCTGAGCATACCGACGGCCCAATCTGTGGTGGTTGCAAACATCACTTTGACTACCAGTGTGCCGGGGTAACGGAAGCTGGTTACCGAAGACTCGGCGATAGCAGGAAGAGTGCTTGGCGCTGCCCTAAATGTAAGTCAGGCTCATCTCCTTCTCCTCTGGCTGTTTCACCCCAGCCTAGCCAGCTGGACAAAATGCAGGAGCAGCTCAACAAGATTGCCCTCGATCTGGCTCCGTTGGCTGCGTTGGTTGCAGACGTGAAATCCATCAAATCGGAGCTGTCCGGACTCAAGGACTCTATTGAAATGGCACATGACCTCATAAACGGCTTCTCTGTAAAGGTGAAATCTCTAGAGTCTAAGGTTACTAAGATGGAGAAGATGGCGGATCAAATATCAACTCTTCAGGATGGTATCGACAAATTAAACCAGGAATCGCGAGACAGAGACCAATGGGCCAGAGCTAACAACGCCGAAATCATAGGTATACCGCAGAAGAAAACCGAGAATCTGTATGATATTGCACAAAAAATCGGTAACCTATGCAACGTTACGGTAAGAAAAGAAGATATCAATTATATTGCACGCATACCTACTCGCGTCCCCAACGCAGATAAGCCGATTGTAGTTGCTTTCAACAGTCGCTATATCAAGGAAGAGTTTGTGGCTTCATCGCGCAAAAGTAAACTGCTCAACATATCCAACTTGGGATTTTCTACATCTGCCAACTTCTACGTAAATGACCACTTAACTCCGACCAATAAGATACTTTTAAGTAAGGCAAGAGCCCTTGCGAAAGAACACGACTTCAAATACATCTGGGTGAAACACTGCAAGATCATGGCAAGAAAATCGGACACTGCAACTACATTTTTTATAAAGTGCGAAAAAGATCTTTTAAAAATCGCAAATCTTCAAAAATAGTTATCTCACATCAAATATTAATATATGTACACAGTTTGAGAACCATATTCAAGTTTAAATTACTTCCAAATACACACTTTTATTTAACTTATCGTATGAGTCAAAACAGATTAGTCGATCAACAAGTTGAATGTGATTATTTATTGCAGTGCGCGCAATTAGCACTCACTAGCGCGTACTTATACCGCGACGTACGTGTCACTCTTGCTTGCGCCCGCGTCAGCGCGGACGCAGACTCGATCCGCTTACCTGTCGAACGCTTTTTGCCGTGTACCTTTCTTTTTAAAAACTATTGTGTAGTTCGTGTCGAAGTTTACTCAGTTCTACATAATTTGCGCGTATTATTTTTTGTGCTCATGCTAGTTTGTGTTCGTGGTGTAATTGCACTTAAATACTGTTGCTTGGAATGTCTGTCTAATAGAATAACTTATATAATAACTTACTACTTCTGTCACAGGGCGGATGTTATCAATCTATTTATCGTGTCTAGCCTAATAATTTTCATATTAGAATTTTACAGTTTTTATTTTCCCATCTATAACAATGGCCTCGTTTGAACTTTATTACCAAAATACGCGGGGTTTGCGAACGAAGACACATACTTTCAAACGTAATGTATTTCTCAACTCTTTCGATGTTATTGCGGTAACTGAAACCTGGTTGCTGGATAGTATTAGCGACAGTGAACTTTTTGGTAGTGAGTACTTGGTTTGGCGTAGGGACAGGGATTATAGTAAAACTAAACAAACTTTAGGTGGTGGTGTGATGTTGGCTGTGCGACGTGAACTATCAGCTGAGATTCGTACCGACTGGTCATCATCAGCCGAAGATCTCTGGGTTACAATTAGTTACAAAAAAAACGACCGCACTATACACAAATTAAACATTTGTATTATTTACCTTTGCAAGGAAAATTTGGGGAACTCATACGACACACAGTTGCGTAATTTTTCTAATAGTCTTTCACTAATTGTAAACTCAAACCCCGATGACACTTTCGTAGTACTGGGAGATTTTAACATGCCCAATATTGAATGGTCAAGTGTTGGCAACTGTTTGCAACCCTCTGGCGTCTCGGGTGAATCTCAAACATACTTTTTTGATGTTCTTTCTGAGTGTAACTTAATTCAGTACAATAATTGTTGTAACAAATCGAAGGGAAGAATATTAGACTTAGTTTTATCCAATACTGATTTATGTGTTAGCGCCTGTGTCAACCCTCTTGTTCCAGAGGATGACCACCATAAATCTCTCGATATTGTGCTGAGTCATCATCTCGAGGTACCATTAAAACCCAACCCTCGAATGAAATGGTATTATGAGTCCGGGGACTATGACAATATTAATAATTTATTGAACGAAAACGTATGGGAAGACCACTTGCTTGGCAATTCATTAGACGACGCAGTTGATATTTTTTATAACTACCTTCAGAATTTAATTACTAATTACATTCCTCACAAAATTATTTACCCTTCAAACTACCCACCTTGGTACAACTCAAGTTTAAAAAAAATACTTAAGGAAAAATATAAATACCTTCGTAAATACCGCATTTACGGCAACACTTCGGATTACGAATGTTTTATATTACTTCGCGCTAGAGCCAGAACAGTTGAGGAAGAATGTTATAAATCCTACATTACCAGAACTGAAGACTCCATAATAAAAAACCCTAAAATGTTTTGGTCCTTCATAAAATCGAACAAAAAAGGCGCTAACACTCTCCCGTCTAGTATGTCATTTGAAGGCCAATGCTACAACACCAGTGATGAAATTAGTGATGCTTTCGCAGCGTACTTCCAGTCAAATTTCCTACTTACTACTTCAAACCGAAATACGAGTACCCCAAGTCCATTAAATGCTCCTACCGACACTGCACTTAACATAGGTGACATTGAAATCAACTCAAACCACTTGCTTAGGCTTTTAGAATCTCTAGATCTCACTAAAGGCGCGGGTCCTGATAACATACCGCCACTATTTATTGTTAAGTGTGCTAAAGGGTTAGTGAAGCCACTGACGATTATTTTCTCGCGTTCTGTTAAGGAAGGAACTGTTCCGAGTATATGGAAGTACGCGTATATAACACCGGTACATAAAAGTGGTAATAAGGGTGATATTAATAACTACAGACCCATATCTAAGTTATGCCTGTTTGGTAAAATACTTGAACGCATCATCTACACGCAAATTTACAGCACTTTTTCTTCGACCTTTATTCCCCAACAGCACGGTTTTCTTAAAAACCGATCGACCACTACCAACCTACTGTCTTTTGTCGACTTCGCTACTTCCTGTATGGACGATGGAGGTCAGGTGGACTGTATTTTTACAGACTACAGTAAATGTTTCGACCGTATTGACCACAATATACTTTTACAGAAGATTTTTGGTGCAGGTATTCATGGAAACTTATACCGGTGGATAACATCTTACATAAAAAATCGTTCTCAGGCTGTTGTGGTCAATGGTGTTGTGTCGAAGAGGCATGTAGTCCCTTCAGGAGTTCCCCAGGGATCGCTTCTTGGGCCCTTGTTATTTAATATCTTCATTAACGACATTTACACATGCTTTCATAATTCATCATTCCTACTTTACGCAGATGACATGAAGATTTTCAAACGTATAAATAATATCGGAGACTGCTACTCTTTGCAACGGGACCTCGAAAGGCTAGAAAAGTATTGTCAGTTGAATAATCTGGAACTCAACGTATCTAAATGTTACACAATTACATTTACTCGCAAAACAAAGATTATATCCCATACATACTTTTTAAAGAAAGACCAACTGAAACGAGTAGATTATGTACGAGATTTAGGTGTGATACATGATTCCAAACTTACCTATGAGAAGCACGTAGATCACATAGTGAACAAAGCTAACAAAGCCATGGGGTTCTTAAAAAGATCTTGTTCCCAGTTTACAGACCCCAAAATTATCAAAATATTGTACTGTTCCTTCGTCCGTAGCTCACTTGAATACTGTTCGCAGGTTTGGAATCCCATGTATGACATCTATATCTCAAGATTGGAATCTGTCCAGCGAAATTTTACGCGATACCTACAGTATAAGTGTAATACCCGCGATCATAATTACGAGTCGAGATGCAAAAGGTACCATTTATTACCACTCAGGGAAAGAAGGAGTATATCGGATGTCTCTTTCCTCGTTAAGTTAGTTCAATCTTACATCGACGCCCCGCAACTACTGTCCAAGATTAATTTACGTGCCCCCACTAGATCTGCTAGAATACCCTTTCTTCTTCTTAACGTTCCCCGTTGCTACACAAATTACAGACAGAATTCGTTTTTTATAAGATGCGCAAAGTCCTACAATAATTTGGTTGACTTTTCTGAACTTGACTTATTTACCTCGAAGCCGCAGGTATTCAATCGAATACTTACGAAACATTGGTTCGAGAACTGTGTTAGTTTGTCCTAAAATACCTAATATCGTGACTGTGTTATGACACAAAGTTATGTTATATTGTTAAAGTACAATTCAAGTTCTTATTTTTAAGTACTTTTTTCTCTTACAAGCATGCTCTATATATATAGATATTTAAATGTGAAAACATATAATTGGTTAATAGTTGCATAATTTGTTGTTTTGTTTGTTTGTTAATACTGTTTGTTTTCCGTTTGAAATAAAATAAAATAAAAATAAATAAAATAAAATAGATCGGATAGAACGTCGCACAATGATTATTTATATAGTGGTCCCTCATGACGAGAACCACATGAAAGCAAAGCTGAGAAGGATAAGCAAACTAAGTAAAGAGCGAGCCAAGTCAAGAGACTTGGCACATGTGGGAAGTGGACACAGAAGTCATTGTGCCGATAGTCGTGACGGCCAAAGGCTTAATAGCCAAGAGCGTCGACCAATGTCTGAAGAGGCTCTCGTTAGGCAGCTGGATTGATTCAGAAAGCAGTAAGTATTCCTGGACACCGCGCGTATTGTTCGGAGGTTCCTCTCTCAGGAGCCCTGACCGCCGGTAGCTTGGACCCTGTTCCTAATGACGGTGAACTATTATCTTTTAAATTTTTAAATATTTTTGTTTTAATGTTATTTAAAGAAATATTTAAAAATGTAGAAAATAACTATATAAAAATAAATGAATGCAATAATAACATAATATTCCAGGACTTTCACACAACGCCATCTAGTCCCAAGCTATATAAGTAGACCTTGTGTTATGGGTACTAGACAACTGACAAACATACTTATACTTCTTAATACATCCATATTATAGATAAGTTACACCCAAACACAGAACAAATGATCGTGCTCATCACACAAACATTAATTGTCCTGGGTGGGAATCGAACCCGACCTCCGGCATAGCAGTCAGGGCCACTAACCACTAGAGCAACAGGCCAGTCAGGCCATACTTGTACTATTACTTATTTTGAGTCCGTACTCAGCTAAAGACAATAAAAAAGAACTAATAAAGGATTTAGAACAATATTGGAAACTAAAATTCTTACAGTTTCATATTTGTTGTTCCATAACTTGTAACACTAATATTATAAAGTACCTACATACTGGTATGTTCCGAAATACCTTAATAGCAGGTAACCTACCTACCTCCTCACTCAGTAAGTGGGTCAACCTGGTAGTAGGTCAAGACGAGCCGATGACTCTCATGTCGCTAGCCATGCTTCGGCTAGACAAAATGACAATCGACTCATTATTTAATGTAAGTACCTATTTATTTTCATTCGTCAGAGTTTTAGTCGTCATACTGAATCATTTTCACCAAAGAACAGATCTCTTAGGCGGTTATAATGTAACTCTAACTTTAATAGAATTCTTTGAATTTCGTGGTCAGAGAGACCTCGAAATTCAAAGAGTTTCTTCGCATATTTTGGAAATATGCCATAAATCATGGTTCGAAAGTCTGTTCGGTCGGTGGAGATCAAGTAAGTTTACTAAAAGTGGCACCGGTCAGGAATACGTCGACATTGCGGCCGCAATAGCGATTTAATTTTTATTAAAAAGAAATACAAAAATGGTCAAGGGATTTTTTTTTACAATTTTTCATATTATTATGATCCACAGCGAGCCAAAGCACGCGGAGCCCCCCCCCCCCCTCTTATGTAATAACATGCTCTCAGGTGATGCGCCGCGAAATATTCCCGACATTACATTCCGCCGCGATGTGTTACACGCAACGCACGAGTATGAAGACAAACGACGCGACGCTCCCATTTCATTTACAAAGTAATCCTATTTTTACCGTCAATAAAGCGTTGCGTCGAGCCGAGGGGCGCGGGGGGAGGGACATAAGGTGGGGCTACGGAAACACATTACGAGTAATGGATGCAAGTAAATATCATCACACAGCAGATGTAGCCGACTGATGCAGACCCTCACTCATAGGTGACGTGCGCCGGCTTTATGTGGAACTGTGAGTCTGACCCTGTCTGAACTGTATGTCAGGATAAAATGTATGATGATACGATGAGTGAGTAGGACGTTACGAGGAGATTATTTTAGAAAGAAGAAAGAAAGAAGAAGGAAAGACGTTTTCTTTGTTTCTTTCTTTCTTTCTATTATTTTATTATAGAGCGCGTGTCTTGCCAAATGGCTTAGGTACTTCTATACCCCAGGGTTGGAAAATGCATGGTCGAGCGTGGGAGGAAGCACGGCTCTCTGCCGAAACACTTGCGTGGCCTGAAGGCTGCGCAGGTGCTTCGGAGCATGGCTGCTTCGGGAAGCAACACATAAACAGGGGTTGCCATCTCCTTCTGCGAGAATGTCATCTTGCAGGTGGAGGCTGCGGAAAAGGCAAGTTCTGTCCTAACTTATACCAGGCGCTCCGGCATCGAAGATGGGCATTCAACGCCCTCTTACAACCTCTGAAAAAGGTCCTGGGTCGACGGATTAGGGGACATCCGGCCCGTCCATTCGGACCCGAGATGGTGTCGCGTACTGAACCATCGCGCGTTTCTCTTAGATATATTATAGGAGGGCCACTCTCCAATAAGGTGCGAGATCCACTAGAATCGGGTCACCACTAGTCCGGGGCAGCGGAAGTCATACTACATCCGCAGCCCCCGATGGGTACGAGGGAACACTGGGGTGTTTCTAGTCAGTAAGAGTGTAATAAACCCCTCCACCCGTTACAGGGCGGAGGACATCCATGAGAATTCTCAATTATGAAAAAAAAGTAGCCATGCTCGAGCGACGAGGACTAATGTAATTGCAAAATTAATAATGTAATTCACAACTGCAAGCGTTACGTGTCCATAAACCCTTTTGTACTCCTCTCAGTCTCATAAATTCATTACTCAAACGTATTGTAGATTTTGCGCCTTTATTTTCTTACCGATGGATTCCCAACCCTATTTGATATTGGGCACGCCGTCATTGAGGCGGTAAGTCCCCTCTTTGAGGAGTGGTTGGAAAGAGGTCACGGCGTCCTCTCGTTCCTCACCGGACACGGTAAGTTCGGGGGGTTCCTGCATCGGATCAAGCAGGAGAGGACGCCCGGGTGTCGCCACTGTGTGGACCGCCCGGAGGACACGGTGGAGCACACGGTAGAAGTGTGCCCTGCTTGGGCGGAGTACCGCCGTGTCCTTGTGAAGGCTTTCGGAGGCGGCGACCTCTCGCGCCGGGCCCTGGTTCAGGCCATGGTCCGGAGCGAGGAGGGGTGGCATGCGGTCGCCTCCTTCTGCGAAGCAGTAATGCTCGTGAAGGAGGCTGCTGACCGCGAGCGCGTGAGGGAACGGTCCTCACGCCGCCGCCGCCGAGATCCCGATCCCGATTTCCGACCACCGTGGGCGCGGGCTCGCGGACGGCGACCACTGGGTAGTTCGCCGTCCGCCTCCGAGCCCAGTCGTCAACGGCGCGTTCTGTTCCACGCGCGCTTCAAGGAGATGTCAGCAATCTGTAGGGGCCCGGCAGGGCCGAAGCCTCTGGGGAACACGTGATTTTCCGAAAGGTTGACACCGAGTCCCCCCCAGATCATAGGCAACGAAGGAACGGGGTAGGGGTTGAGTCAGTAAGAGTCTGACACGCCTTCCCGCTCCACCCAAGAGCGGGAGAAGTCATTCTGATGATTCCCCTACCAGAAAAAAAAAACTCTATTTGATATTAACATTGTTTTCTTCCATCCCCTCCTTCTCTCCTACCTTTCTAATTCAGAACAAGCTAATATACATCTTGGGAATTCATTATAATCAGTGGGGTTTTATCAGTCAAAAGTCATTTGGACGAAAAGCCTGAAAATGGAACAGGCGTGAGGCGTGATTCCTTCCCCAAAACCTAAGTGCATGAGAACTTCTAGGGTCGTTTAGGGGCAGTCTCAATACGTAGGCGCTGCGTCTCGCACCCGCTTTGGTACTTACAGTCTTGCACTGAGTCACCGCTGACACCGCGGTCACGTCGCTGCTGGCGCCACGCTGCGCTCCTCTGTCGATGACACCTTTTGCGTTCCAGTAAGTCCAGAG
This sequence comes from Mythimna separata, assembly GCA_030763345.1. Taxonomy (NCBI): domain Eukaryota; kingdom Metazoa; phylum Arthropoda; class Insecta; order Lepidoptera; family Noctuidae; genus Mythimna; species Mythimna separata. The sequence continues at coordinate 20,110,060 of CM061189.1, forward strand.
CTCAACTATAAGGTTTTATACCTGGTGAATACGTTACGTCGTTTGATAGTCACCTTGTAGGTTCGCTTAATAAAATAACTTTGCGTGTTTGAGATGTGACAGATGATTTAGATTTTATATTTTCTTCTTCTCTTTAGGATTAATTAATAGATGTCGGTGAGACAAGGAAACGGCAACTGGTAATGCAAAATTTCATATTTTATTATATAACAAACCATGTCCAAACCAACAAGTCTATAGCTAGGTGACGTCTGTGTCACATGAAGACGTCGTCGGCGAGCAGCTTGGGCGCGGGCGCGGCGCGGTCGTCCTCGAACGTCACCATCTTGTCGCGCGCCTTGCCGCCCGCGCCCCCCGCGCCCGCACCGCCGCCCGCGCCCGCGCCGCACAGCTCGGCGGTGCCGGCGCCGCTCAGGTTGAACGCGCTGAGGCTGCGCGGCACGAAGTACTCGACGCAGCGCTCGGCGTGGCCGGCCGAGCGGCGCGCCGGCGCGTTGCGCGCGAAGCTGTCCTCGCCGTAGTGCGACGACTTGCGCCGCGGCAGGCTGTTGAACTTCGTCGGGTTCAGAGAGTCTATTTTAAACGTCACTTGCTGGCGCTTCTCGCAGCCGGCGAACGCCACGGACGGCCCCGAGTCGGCCGTCTCGCGGTGTCAGGACACTACCGACATGGAGATCTTCTCGTCGCACACGGCGTCGGCGCTGTGCACGGCGCGCGACTTGCTGGCGCCCGTGCACAGCGACGTGGCGCCGCGCACCAGCGCGCCCAGGTCCTCCTGGATCAGGTTGAAGCACATCGCTATCACCACGATACCCACGAGGATATATATACAACATACGCCCACCGCAATGTCCTCCGCCTTGGCGGATATCGTGCTGGCATACAGCCCGGGCCGCAGGTCGCCGAAGCCGATAGTCGCGAGGCTCGCGAACGAAAAGTAGCACCCGTCCACTAAGTTCCACCTCTCCGTCGTATGGAAAACGAAAGTCCCTAACGCTATGTACAGTACGATGACTAGTAAACTCAATATAATTGGCACTCGCGTGTGGTCCCGACACGTCCAATGATAGCCGCCACTAAAACTATCCAGGTTCAGCGCGGCCTGGAAGGGAGTCCGTCTCTGCGCGTCGCACTTGTCGCGGTCACGCGCGCGGCAGGTGGGCGCGCGGCGCGCGGGCGGGCGCAGGCGCGCGTACAGCGCGCGCACGCCGCGCGCCAGCGCCTCGCCCAGCGTGGACAGGTACAGCATGATGATGGGGATGCCCACGCACGCGTACGCCACCGCCACCAGCCGCCCCGCGCACGACTTCGGCGTCACGTTGCCGTGCCCTGCCACAACACACAAAACAATCGGTTACTCCAGCACTGTTCCAATCTTTTCAAGAGTTTTGTAAGGTGTGAATTCACTCAATTACTTCTCCCGCTCTGGGTGGAGAGGAGGACGTGTCATACTTTTTACTGACTAATACCATACTTGTGTCCTACACTTGCCTTTTGCGTTCAAGGTCTACGGGTTTCCTTTTCAGAAAATTCTCGCGGTCCTAGCGGGATTCGGCCCTGCAGGGCCCCTACGGTTTGCTGAAATCTTTTGAGGAGCGCGTTGTAACAACTCGGGCTTGGTTCTCAAATTTCAGCACGTCCCCTCACGCATGTGGTTTCCACCTCCGCAAGCATTACTGCTTCGCAGAAAGAGGTGACCCGCCACTCCTCATCACTCCAGACTATAGCCGTTATGCGGAAGGTGAGGACGCCGTATTGCCGCTCCAGCTACTCAAAGAGGGCACTTACTATCAACAGAGGGTGTATATCAATGTTTTTATGTCAACGTTTTGTTATTAGCAGTAGCAATGTCTTACCGATGGTAGTGATGAGCGTGAGCGCGTACAGGAAGCTGGTGGAGAAGGTCCAGCGGTAGTCGCGCTCGTGCTCCGGCGCGAGTCGCTCGCCGCCCGCGCGCCCCCCGCGCATGCTGGACACCAGCACCCGCTGGAACTCCAGCAACTCCTTCGCTGCCAGTTTCGTCCAGTTCTCTTTGTATAGGATGTTGAGGTCTTCTGTGATCGACCACAGGCGCTCCACAGTCTTCGAGCGCAAGTCGTTGCTGACGCTCTGTGACTGGCTGAGGTTCGGCTTGGACGCGGCGACGGCTGTCTCCTCTGCGGTGACGTTGCCTTCGAGCGCGAGGAACAAGAAGCCGCCCAGCAGGTTGTAGGTGAGCACCAGGAAGCATATCGCGAGGCACGTGAGCGGCGAGGCGCTGCGCTTGTGCGCGCAGCGGCAGCAGAGCAGGCGCGCGTCGTCGGCGCGGCGCGCGGCGAAGCAGCAGCGCGGCTCGTCGTGCGCGTAGGGGCGCGGCGGCTCCGCGTAGGCGCGCTTGGCCAGCTCGCGGCTGCCTTCCTCTAGCATCGTGCTCTATCGCATGGCGCTCTTCACCGCACCTTGTACTTCTTGTGGTGGCGTATCTTTTTGGCGAACATCTCAGCGGTCCGCTGGCGGCGCGACGCGTGCGGCCCGCTGCCGCCGCCGACACCTGCAACAGACACACTCGCTATAGTGCTGCTCGATAACACAACAGGGCTCCAAAATAAATCTTCGGAAGTCTCCTATCAAGAAAAGGCTCATAGCCTAAGAGCCCGTAGCTTCCAGGCTTTAGTTATAGTACCTATACAAGCTGATGATAGTTTATCAGTACAAGGGTCTGTTTCACAATGTCCGAGTAGGCACTACTCACTGAATAAATACAAAAATGTGAAAGAATTTGTATGAAATTATCTGCCAAGTAAGATACTCGAAACTAAAGGTGGGCGCGACGTTAGAATTATCCATACAAACGTAATACCAAAATCATTTGCAATTGAAGCATATTTACACCATAATATGATGTTATTCGGATTCAGACAATAATTATCTAGGTTCCTACATCGTCTTTTTGTTGAAAAACTTACCCCAAACGAAATTTAAGCGAATTTAAATTTGCACATTTTCACAGCGAAAATGTCATGTTTTTATTTTGTTTTTTCTATATTATAAACAACAATATTTCAATAGTTATTTGTGCAACAAGAGAGCAAAGTTGGTTTTTGCCGCGAGTGTTGATTTTGAATCCCGAGTAAGCGAAGGATTCTATATTTGAATCACGAGCGTAGCGAGTGATTCTAGGTTAGAATCCTGAGTGCAGCGAGGGATTCAAAGACACGAGATGCAAATAACTTTGGTCTCGTGTAGCACATACAACTTTTCACTTCAGCAGCGAGAACAAATAATGTAAAGGTAATAAAAAATACAACTTGGTAATATTTAAACCACATGTATATTTAAGACAGAGGAGCTCGTGGCTAAATAATAACAGCCGCACAGGTCGATCTTCAAGGTTAAGCAACGCTTGTCTAGGTTGGTCTGTGGATGGGTGATCATCTTAACATAACGAGTTTTCTCCGTGCCTCGGAAAGCACGTTAAGCCGTTGGTCCCGGCTGTCATTTGGAGATCTTTGGCAGTCGTTACGGATAGTCAGCAGCCAGTAAATCTGACCCCAGTCTTGCCATGAAGTACCGTGTTACCCCAGTTAATGGGTTGTGGAGGTCTGGTAGGCAGCCGCTCCTCGTAAAATACTGGTATTCAGCTAAACCCAATATAGTTGGGAAAAAGGCTAGGCAGATGATGTATATTTAAGACATCATCACTGGATTCACTCATATTTATTTATTATTATTTTAATAATATCCAACGTGTATCGCACTTTGTAGCTAGCGAACAGAAGAAGAAAACAATAAAAAATTAAAGCCCGCTATTTTTTAAAGATGCGTTCGGAAATTGCACTATTACTAAATTATTCTGTCACAATAAAGATTGTTAAAACTTTAAATAATTATGTAGATACATGATAAACTTCGTATTTTTTAATTCAACATCTCTTTATTTGATCATAAAAAAATATAATTCGATTATTAAGAGAAAAGTCTAATAATTACATTTAAACCTTGATTTGAAATTTTATAGGTGACGTGTTTCCGAACGTTTTATTGTTGGTTTCTTTTTTGAGCCTATTATATATGGAATTTGAAAATCGAACTTTGAATCGACTTGTTTCTATCTCTCGCTCTTTTCGTATCGAAGTGAAAGTGACAGAAAAAGTGAAGTTCAAATCTTTCGAATGTTGTGAGTAGACCCAGCACTGACTCGGCATTTAAAAAAAATAATTAAAAAGTTACTTTGTCTCACGCTCGCAGCAAAATCGAATTTTGCTCACTGTCTTTAGACTGCAAAACATACTTGTTTGAGGTGCTGATGTGAAAAATATCTTTTCGTAGGAACACAGATATTATTATCAAATTATAAATACTCGAAACAATATTGGAAATACATTAAATTTACATTCATCATTTTTGGTATTACGGAACCTCTCCCAAATTTCCAATAGTTTGTATTGCTATCACAGCAAGCAACTGTCAGTGTGCGGATGATGACTTTACTCCAGTCGGTGTGTCCAAGAATGGTTTATACTATCTGGATTGCTTCCATCAACCTCAAAAACGTATTTTATTTCGTCTCAACTCGAGATAGCGCGCGATCTCCGCAGGCCTCTTAATCATAGGTGGTGAAATAGGCCCCAAGTCTCCAACACAGTACTCATAGGAACGATGCTGTACGAAGATTCAAGACACAACGCATTTTTTTCTTACCGTGCGAAATTTGTAGCGTAAAAAAAAGAAAGAGAAAGAGAGAAACACATTTTCACACTACAAGACACGCTTAATTTAGTTTGTAAAATCCGGACATTTATAAATACATATAAAAAAAAATATAAAAAAGGATTGACGACGACGTTCAACGTCATTGAGTTGTAATGTACTATTCGTTCAACGTATATAAAAATAATTTGTAAAGCAACCTCTATCGAGCCTGTGGCACAGATAAATTATGACCGTGGTTAAAATATCGAAAAAGGTTCATTTCGCGACCTTATGACACGGATAGCTGAGATTACAAAAACTAAGCTATTGCTACAAATTATATAGGTGGTTCTGAACAAAACTCAGGGTCGGCTTGACGCGTCGCGGTGTCGCGACGAGCACCGGAACTTCCGCTAGCAGACTACGGGAGATAGACACACCGGGAGTCGCTTCGTGAACTGTTACGGCACCGAATTAGCTCGGAACATCAAACCGCCGCTTTGGGGTAGACCTTTGAAAAATATTAAGGTCGACCTTAGAAAATAAAAAAATATTAACACCATGACTGAGGAGCCTAATTACTTCCAATCATTATGGCGTTTATGTCATCGTGATAGATCATGTAGTTTAAAAGTTACGCAGTTTTGTGGAACAATTCTTAAAAATTCCAAAAAAAAATATAAATAAATATTTAGATTTTTTAAATATTTTTCTGTCGATAAAATTAAGTATAGATTCCCTCATTTCGACATAATTATATGTGCACATTATAAAGACTCACACTGTATAGTGATGATACACAGGCACTTTTAAATTGACAAGAAGTCAGTTAGTCAGAAAATTTATACTAATTGTACATTCCAAAGTTCAGATCTCTATGAAGAAGAATGAGCACGAAACTCCATGGACACTCCATGCCTGGAACACTACATCATAAATAAAAGGTTGTTCAAATATCTAGAGGACAAATCAATTTTATCAGATCGTCAGTTTGGTTTTAGACCTAAAATTTCAACTGCCGATGCCGTACATCATCTTACTGATTTTCTAGCGCAAGAACTTGACAAGGGTAACCATACAGTAGGTATTTTCCTGGACCTTGCCAAAGCTTTTGACACAGTATAGAAAGAAAAAGAAAGAAAGAAAACACGTTTATTCCGCCCTAAATGGACGCACAATAAAAAATAAAAATACATTAAAACTATTAAACAATTCTAAAATAACGTACACTAAAAACAACTGTCGAGCCTGTGTAGGTATACCCGGCATAAACTCTATGGCATCATAGACACAGAACACAGTTGTCTATGATGTTAGTGCATTATCTGTGTGTATCTATTCCTACTCTAAACAATAGGTATTAGAGGTATCCAGCTAAAACTTTTCAAAAGTTACCTAGAAGACCGTACTCAGTGCGTTAGAATTGGCAATGTCCTCAGCGCAGACCAAAAAAACACGTCTTTTGGTGTTCCCCAAGGAAGTGTATTAGGACCCACTATGTTTTTGATATACATAAATGACATTTGTAATCTTAAACTACAGCACGGCACACTAATATCTTACGCTGATGACACTGCTCTTCTTTTTGCGGCTGAATCGGAACATGAAGTTCACAAGCTTGCGCAAAATGGCTTCAATATTGTAAATAAATGGCTTCATCATAACTCATTAACCCTAAATACGGATAAAACAAATTATATAAAGTTTTCCATGCGCAAACCAACTTCCAATAATTTCTCAACGTTGTATGCTCATTGTTGCACAGTCCCCGCAGAATGTTCGCTAATGTGTCCTAATATTAATAAGACTAACCAAATAAAATACCTAGGTGTTATATTAGATGAGACCCTTACGTTCAAACAACATATCGAAGTCTTAAATAATAGAGTTCGTAAGCTGATATTTGTATTTAAACAGCTGCGACATATTGCGGACCCAAAAATAATTAAGCAAGTTTACTTTGCTCTATGTCAGTCAATTTTGACATACTGCATTACCTCATGGGGTGGAGCAGGTAAAACATTATTACTACCAATCGAAAGAGCTCAAAGAGCGATTCTCAAGGTGTCTACTTGCCGCCCTTTCCTTTTTCCCACTAACCAACTCTATAAAAATTGTGAAGTATTAACAGTCCGGCAGTTATTCATAATGAACATTGTACTAAAACAACACGCATCCCTCCGCTTCAGCACTGAACTTACTAAAAAGAGACGAAAAGACATAGTTTGTCCCACAAAAAGCACAAAACATGCTTTTACAGCAAAATTTTTTTCTGGGACCACTACTCTATAACAGACTTAATGCAAATGCAAATATTTATTCCCTAAATTATGTAAATTGCAAGAAAACTCTGAAGGAAACATTACAAAATTTGTCCTATGAAGATACAGAAAAGTTATTAGTTGTACTTAAATAAATATTAATTGCACTTTTTATTATGTTTAGTTAGCTTAGTTAATATACAAAGATTTTAGCAAGTAAGATTTTTATACTGTTTATACCTATTAGTTGACTATTTTACTATTTGTGTATGATGTGATTATTGTGATTACTTAGATATAATGTTTTACCTTATCTCGCCTGAAACACAGGATGCCCTAGTTCAGGCATGTAACACTTATGAACTTTACATAGAATTAAGAATAATGTGTTTACTGTATTACTTTTTTTTTTTTTTAATAAATTTTATTTATTATTTATTTATTATTAAAAAACTACGCGCCGTGCGTCGACGACTCAGCTAGATCCAGACGGTCACTGGACGGACGGCGACGCTGTCCGTCCAGTAACCAACTCATAATCGGCCGGCCCGGCTCGACCGTACGGTGGCTGGAAAACGGGCTCGAGATTCCAGAGGCTGGGGCATTAGGAAGTTCGGATGTTCCATCACGCGTCGCCGACCGCCCCCATGAGGACACCGCGGTGCTCCACCTATCGCGGCACACCTACTCCCTGTATGTAGCCGGTGTCGGGTATAGGTACTCAATACAAAGAATAGTAGATTACAAGTGTGTCATGTGGGTGATTACCGTGGCGAGGGTCTTAAGAGAACCAAGAACGGTAATTACCGATTACTCACGAGCACGTGACGTCGAAAAACGTCGTATGATGCATCATACGACGTTTTCGACACACTTGTGAAGAAAATAAATGAAAAATCAGCTTTACTTAGCAGGTATATGAAAAGTTTATTTAGAGAAACAGTTCGTAAATGTGCAGTTAGTAAAGTTATAATTAACTATTTTTGACGGTATAGCGGTCCCATGACATAGATTTTCTACTTGAAAGCGCGTACAGCACAAATCATTTTCCTCATAAATAGTTGTTGTTGACATTTTTGTAAAATCTGTATTTTATTTAAAAAAAAAAAATACTTTTCTTAAACGCGCGCATGCGCGAAACATGGCGGCCATAGACTAGCTACTCTAGCTATTGGTTTAGAAAAAATAAGAATGAGGTTGCTTATAAACAGAAAATTGATGAAAGATTTAATTAATTAAATATGTAAAATTTTAAACAGTTTATTTAAACACGAAATTGCATGAAATAAGTAAGTAAAACACTAATTTATGCTATTGAACGCAAGAACAAATGTAATTTTTAAGCTTCCGTACCTCAGAAGGAAAAAACGGAACCCTTATAGGATCACTTTGTTGTCCGTCTGTCTGTCTGTCAAGACCCTTTACCTCGGGAACGCGTGAAGGTATCAAGTTGAAATTAATACTATATACTCAAGTCTACGGTCCCTTGAAACTGTGCAAAAATCATACTTGTAAGTTGACGGGAAAAAAGATACGCCCGTCTGTGTTGCAAAAAACGTACATTTCGACACTGTCAAAGGAATCAAAATTCATAGGGTACTTCCCGTTGAGCTAGAATCTTGAAATTTGGCACGAAGCAAGGTATTATAGCACTTATATATAGGAAAAAGTCTGAAAACTGAAAATTTTTAGTTCAGGTTTTTTTTGTCTTAAAACTCTTTTTGACAAAAAAGAGGTTAAACAAAAAGGTTCTAACTACATTACCGCAGTAGTGCATAATAGTAATCAAAATGTCATAGTTTGGTAACGAGCCCCTGTATATACCTACCTAAGTGCAGTGCAATAACAGCCACTTTATGAGCAAGTGTGTCGAAAAACTCATTATGACCGTCATAATAACAACACGTCATGTAAACACATAAACTCACGAACTACCTCCTCCTACTCGTAAACACGGACTTCCACTTCAGTGGAGCGCCTCTAGGCGGCCAGACTCGATGGAAATAACACACGGCAAAGGTTTGCAGCACACTGAACGAGTTTGTGCAACAGTTACAATAGCGCAGTCTGTACACAGAGGGCCGGCTGTGCATGCAAACCAGTTGACAGAACATTTTTAATCAAAGTTCGAGCACAAGGCTTTGATAGTCTGCTGCGAGCGCCGCCATTGTTACCGGCGCGCGGCGGTCTCCGCACTCGCCGCTGAACTTACTGCGCCGCCACACGCGTCGTGCCCAACCAATTACTATTTACTTAGATATTGCGTTGCGACTCAGTAGCAAGTATCATTGTAGTCCGTGTTTGAATGTCAAATAGTGACAAAGGTATCGCTTGTAGAGGCTTGTCCCTCCTCACGCGCTCACAATCTCAACACGAGCGGTCCGCTGACGTCCGCACGCGCTCACGCCTCCCGCCCGCCATGACGTGACATGACGTGACGTGCCAGTCGGCGGGACACATCGCATCACTCACGCGTCGCTCTGCCGTCACGCACATTACAGTGACATAAGTCGCCAGTCTGACGTGTGACGAGTGCCAGGTGGGCTCGTGTCTCTTGTGCGCCAAGTGTCTTTTGTCTGCAGCTCGAGTCGCAAAGTTTTAAGTAGCCACGTCGTGACCACAACTGAGTTGTGCCCACTGAAGCAAGCTTTTGTTTTACGTTGACAGGTCACAGTTGAACATTCAAATATGTTCAAACTAAACGTGGCCTGTGCGCTATTGAACTCATTGCAAAACTGCAAGATTAGCAAGTTGTACTGAGTTCATAAAATAATCATAATGAAGAACCAACAGGAACCTTTGCCAATACTCTACGCACAGTACGTGAAGTCATGATTGATTCGGTGTGGTCCCCCTGAGGCTTGCCTGCTGCGGTTTTCCGTCCGCTTATTTGCATCCTGCACTTCATAAACTACTGTGTGTCCAGCTAAAGGGAGGAATTCCCTGCCGGCACAGAAATCTAAATAATTATACATATATAGTTATTTAGATTTATGTGCCCGCCAAAGCTTGTGTTTTTTTTTTAATATAACATAAACTAATGCTTGACTGCAATCCCAGCTGATGGTAATCAGTGATGCAATCGTTGATGGTAAGGCGCACTAGTTTACCAAGAGCCTATTCACTCTAGCCTTGAAGTTCCAAATTGTTCCAATCCTTCGATGTACGCGGTATAAACGATGAAGCAAAGCGCTTAGTCCAGACCGTACAGGTTTCAACAACATAAAGATGGATACTCGTCGTGTTTCTTGATAGCTGCAACCTAGAGGCCTTAATTCAAGAATGAATAGAATAGAGAACTAGGCAAACATAATCCATCGTCGACCACATCATCGCATACCACAAGGTAAGATAGTGATCAAACGCAAGCCTATCAATAATAATATTGACGAATAACTACCGGAGATTTATTGTGAAGGACGGCACGGCTGACATCTGTCGGACATGTCACCGTCCCGCGTCCGGGTGAATCAATCCACCACAGACCTTATCTCCAGTTGTTCTCGTCTAGCTAACGGGAGACACATTCACAGGCAACACCTTGTGGCCAGGATTGTCCATCAGCAACTTGCTAATCTTGCTATGAAATACTCTTTTGTAGAATCGGAGGTATTACTGGATGTCGAGGCCGAGACAGATTTTGATAATGGCGATGTCACATTGTACTGGGATAGGTCTGTCATCGTCAGAACCATTGTAGCCAATTAACCTAATATACAGGATGTAAAAAGACCGATCGCAAAGCCGATAACTACACATTCTGTACATGTCGCGGGTCTCAAACCATAGGGGCGTATCCACAAAACCCCTACTTTTCAGGAGCGACAAAAAACTTAATAACTTTTTTCGTGGTTAAGCCAGCTTGTTGAGTTTTTGCATGTAGCTATATATTTACACTGTAGTTAATATAGGGTGTTTGATTTTAAATTATTTCCTCTGTAACACTTGTTTTCGGTTGATACATCTATATGGCATGACGACTAAACGGTAAAACTCCGTAAAAATTCACCCAAAAATACATAGATTTTATGGACGTAAAATCCATCTCATTAAATTATTAATATTTTTACCAGTATTTATTTTTACTTAGTTGATGACCTTAAATATTGCAAATTAGGAATGAGATCCTATCAAAATTAACGTTATTTACGTGTTTTTTAAATTTCTTACGCCTGTATGGCATGCCATTAATATTACGAGGTGGTTGAATTCAGAGTAGAAGTATAAACCAGTTTTATTGTACAATCTAGAAAAAAACGAAATGGTAGTAATTACACAAAGTTTTCTAAGTAAAAACGTATATAGAATGTTCCATGCATGTTTTAACTTCTTTCTTACTGGGGCACGTCATGGTGGTAGATAAATACCCCTCTTTGAAGAGTGGCTGGAGAAACGTCCCGGCGTCCTCACCTTCCGCATGACGCATGTCCTCAATGGACATAGTAAGCTCGGGAGGGACAGGCACCTGATTCGGATGGAAGAAGCGCACGGTTACCATTGTGTGGACCGCTTGGAGGACATAGTGGAGCATACAGTGGAGGTGTGTCTCGCTTGGGCAGAGCTCCGACGTTTCTTTGTGCGGGCGATCGGCACTGGCGATCTCTCGCACCGGACCCTGGTGTAGGCCGTGGTCCACAGCGAGGGGGAATAGGTACCAGACGCTTCTTTATGCGACGTTGTAATGTTGGCAAAGTGGGCGGCCGCAGGCACGAGAGAACGAACCCCAACTTCAAGCCATCATAGACAAGGTAACGAGCAATGGGTAGTTCGCCACCCAGTCATCCTCGAGCTCGAATTGTCGATGGCGCGAAGTGTTCCACGCGTGCCTGGGAGAGATGTCAGCGAAGCCTATTGGAAATATGCGTTAACTTCCGATTGAAAAACCGTGATTCTGGAATTCAAACGAAAACTGACGGAAGTGTCAGACGTTTACTAACTAAAACCCACTCCTGTTCCTTCTTGGTCTACGTTTTAGGGCCTCGAGGTTCACTTTCACGTAACCCATTACCCCAGTAGGCTTCAACCCTGCTGGGCCCCTACGATTTGATGACATCTCCTTGAGGCGCGCGTGGAACACTACCCGCCGTCGATGACTTGGGCTTGGTCCGGACGGTTACCGGATGACCGGGCGTCGTGCTAACTACCTATTGCTCGCTGTCCGCAAACATACGGTGGCTGGAAATCGGGGTCGGGATCCCGGCAGCTGCGGCGTGAGGGTAATTCCCTCACGCGTGCGGCCGCCTCATTCCCCAGCAATACTGTTTCGCAGGCGGCGATCAACTGTCATTTCGTTTCACTCTGCAATGGTCCATTGGCTGTACCATGGCCCAGCGTGAGTAGTCGCTGCCCAAACGGAGCACACCTTTAATAATAGTCCTCCAGACCGAACTTCGATTACGATGGCCAATCTTAACAGAAATCAGCCAAGTACATAGAAGATATTAAGTGCACAAGTGTGTGCGTAAACGCAGGTGCAGTCTCTGTTCCTTAACTTTCATGGTCGGATGGGACAGTAATCCGATACGACCGGAGAGAGATCAGATGCAGGTCCAACGGCTTTACATGTTTTCCGAGGCATGGAGATATCGCATCACAAACTTCCAAACTCCGGGTAGCCATAGAGTAATTCCTAATGGAAAACCCAATAGCAACTTTTGCTCGACCCGGGAATCGAACTCAGGACCCACGCGCAGTAGTCGCCCTTGAGAACACTAGACCGACGGAGCAGTCAAACGTCACACCTTTAACGTAAGCTCCACCGTGTCCTCCGGAAGATCAACACAATGATGACACCTGGACGTTTCTTCCGCATGAATCCGGTGCAGGAACCTCAGAGCTTACCATACCCGGTGAGGGTCTGCGTCATGAGGAAGGTGAGAAGGCAGTGACCACTTTCATCAGAACATGGGGTTTTCGTTTTCGTTAAGGGTCTTTTTACACCCTTTATAATAGTTGATCGAAGCAAAAGGTGTGCAATGTTTGTGGACATGTCCGTCCCGTATGACGAGAATATCGTGAATGCCGAGAAAGAGAAACAAATCTATGGCCTATCAGTTTAGGTAGTTAACTAAAGGTATGTCTTTTTATATTAAAGAGGTCGTATATATATAATATACACAAAGACTATTTAAAAGTTTATTAGCTAACATCGATTTAGGTAAATACCTAGTCGCAAAGATTTTTACATACAATTTATAGACAACTTTTAGATAAAAAGACATGCCAAGATTGTTTACATTTAGTTAACTACCTAAACCGACGGAGGATAGTGATTCGCGAGGTTGTCGACATGTGAGACGTGGACTGGGCGATCATTGTACCGATGGCCGTGTCACCCAACGACTTAATAGCCGCGAGCCTTGACCAACATCTGAGGAGGCTCTCGTTACGCGGCTGGATCAAGGGCTCGATTCAGCTACATAATTAGATATCGCTGGTATTGTTAGTTTCCTTTCGCTGGAGTCCTAACTACCGGTAGGTAGCGTGGACCTTGTGCCCGATACCAGGGGATATGTACCTACTGTTTTTTATAATAAAAATATATGTGTAAATAAAGAAATAATAATACTAAGGCCGGCTGCTCCCTGCGCGCAACCAATATTACCTATTATTATTATTAGTTCACGCTTGTCAGCATCCAGAGCCGACTTTATATTCCAGAGCTATGAGCTAACAATAATAAGCGAGTGTTTCTGACACAGCGATTAAACCGAATAATAACAGGTCGCGGCGAGCGATCGACTCCACACCGACCGCGGAACGATGTTGTCGAAGTAGCGGCGAATAGAGCGGACCGGGCTATAGATACCTAATGCTGTGCGAGGACACGCGGGCGCAACCAAGATGAAATCTGTCTCGTATCTCTCTTTTCGTGGGTTTTATTGGAAACAAAAAAATAAAATTGTGTTTTAACCAATAATTTCATTATTTATTTAAATATTATTATGATTCGAAGAAGAAGAAGCTCTAGTTTAAAAACTAAAAACAATATACAAAAAACTTGAATTGAATACCGTGATCACGTGATCACGGTATTGAACTATTCCAATACTGGTATTGATACCGGTATTCAAAAATCTGGTATTTGAAAGCCCTAGTCGCCACTGTGTGAACCGCCCGGAGGACACGGTGGAGCCGAGTGCTCCAGGCGGTGCGGCTAGAGGTGTGCCCCGCTTGGGCGGAGCACCGCCGTGTCCTTGTGGAGGCTATCGACGGCGGCCGATCGAGCGGCCGCCGTCGATAGCCGGCGGCCGATCGGCGGACCGAGCCCAGTCGTCAACGGCGCGTTCTGTTCCACGCGTGCCTCAAGGAGATGTCAGCAAACTGTAGGGGCCCGGCAGGGCCGAAACCTCTGGGGAACACGTGGTATTCCAAAAGGTTAACACCGAGTCCCCCCATATCAAAGGCAACGAAGGAACGGGGTAGGGGTTTAGTCAGTAGGTAAGAGTCTGACACGCCCTCCCGCTCCGCCCAAGAGCGGGAGAAGCCATTCTGATGATTCCCCTACCAGAAAGAAAAAACTTCGGGTACTTAGAAAAAAATAAAGGAGTTCGTGGCTAGATAATAACAGCCGTACAGATCGATCTTCAAGCTTCGGATAGTCAGAAGCCAGTAAATCTGACTCCAGTCTTACCATGAAGTACCGTGTTACCCCAGTTAATGGGTTATGGAGGTCTGGTAGGCAGCCGCTCCTCGTAAAATACTGGTATTCAGCTAAATCCGGCTTGACTGGAAGCCGACCCCAAGCTACTTACTAGTTCTCGTTCAAATAATTTTCGGTTGAAGTTTGCATAGCAATGTACAACAGATATTATTTTTAGTTTTTTCATTCTCTTATTTTAGAAGTTACAGGAGAAGGAGGAAGTGTCTCTCGAGCAAACTATTCACTTTAGAACAGAATAACATTAGAAACCTCAAAATCATTTTAACATAAAAAAAAATTAACGTGTAAAAGAGTTTGTAAAAACCTATTTGCAAATTATTTATCATTTAACATACGGCCTATTCGTATGGGTTTGATAAAACTGAGTTTCAGTTCCAAGTATGGGATAAAAACTTTTTTTGTTTTTTTGCCTATTTTTGTGTAAAAATCTTAATGCGGCTTACAGAATATAACTACTTACCAAGTTTCAACAGTATAAGTAGCTCTTATAGTTTCGGAAAAAATGGCTGTGACATACCTACGGACGGACAGACAGACAGACAAACGACAAATCTATAAGGGTTCCGTTTTTCGCCATTTGGCTACGGAACCCCAAATACTCGGCAAGTGCGAGTGGAATAATGTTTTTTTTTAAGCACCCGTGCGAGGTAGGGTGCTATTTATGCATGTATTTACTATATAAATAAATAATGTAAAGGACTAAGTAACGTGTCCTCCGTTTCCCCGCGGTGTCCCGACCGCGGTGCAGGAACCCCATCAATCACGCACATCTTGCACTTATGTATAAGCTATTTTATATTGTCGTGCAACATATCCACACAATCATTGAATGGCTTAGCTTAGCCAGAGTCGCCTTCACGCTGCGATCTCCCTATACATTGATTTGAGAATGTCCTGCTGTCAAGAACTTGTAAACAAATTGGAGCGACAACTGCGTCTGTTTCATATTTGGCCTTCGTCAATATGATCACAGCACCTACTCTATACGCATACATAATTAATTTGTTCGAAATAGAAAAAAAAAATTTACTAAATGGATATTATGAAAGTATAATATTTCTTTAACTTCCACACGAGCGGTTCTGTACTACAAAACAAGTTCGAGTTGGACTCGCGCACTGAGGGTTCCGTACACGCTTACCTATGAAAACAGTTAAATTCCCAAATTGAGCCTCAAACACTTTACCGAATCGTATTTTTTTTTTTTGTTACGTATGTACAAATTTACAGTTTTCGGTTTTTTTCCTATAGTTGTACCTGTGAGCTCGTTCCTTGCCAAATTTTAGGATTCTAGGCCAACGAAAAATACTTTATGAATGTTAAGTCCCTTTGAGAGTGATGAAATATACGCTATTTGGTTATTTGCAACATAAACGGTCGTATCTATTTTCCGCGTTTTAACTAAGAAGTTTGGATCTTTCACAGCTTCAAGAGAACTTTGACTTGTGTACATATTATATGGTTTTAATTTCAACCCAATATCTTTAAGCATTCCCGAGATAGTTGGTAACAGATAGACAGACCGACAGACAGACAAACAGTAAGAGTGCGGGGGGCTAGTTGTAACAGGGGTAAGTTGTAACAAGCGTTTTTTTACCTACAAAATAGATGAATAATCGTTTGATTTTCAACCTTACTTATTATGTGGTACCCATTCTAACATATAAGCGCGATCAGTTCAGATCAGACCCCGCCGGACAGCGCAGGAAGCGGTTTTGTGCAGGCGCTCCTATAAAGCCACGTAATGGACTTTTTTTTGTTTATACAAATATGATTATCGTAGATTTTTAATTGTTTAGCTGTTGTTGATTCATACAAATAGCTTTAGCATTTGTTTGGTTACATGTAATTTCACACTAAGTAAGCGACTTTTCTTTTAATAGATTTTATTTCAAAAAACCTCGCAGTGGGGTAACTTGTAACATTTGTACGGGGTAAGTTGTAATTTGATACAACTTGCCCATTTTTCTATTAGATTGAGAATAAAACTTAAAAACCTAAGTTTGTTATAATTTATTTCAGGTTTATAATGCTAAATACGTTAAATCAATCAAAAGTTTGCTTACTGAAGTAGTTAAGAATGTTAACGTTTGAATCCCCAACCGGTCCTATGAGACCGCGCTGTTATTGTTTTACTATTGTGTCTCGTTTCGCGGGTATCTGAGTAATTAAGATTATAAATGGCTGTAAGCCAAAAAATCCTTAATAGTTGAAGTGCAGAAAGAACATTTTATTTGTTTATTTTTGAATATTTTTAAGATTCAGAATAAAACTTAAAAAACCTAAACCTGTTTTAGCGTTTGTAAAGTTTCAAGTTAAAGGTTCAATCTTTTAACAACAAGCCCCAATCATGGGGTAAGTAACAACACCCGTCAGTTTTTTTTTCAAAGACGTTTCTACAAAAATACATTACAGTTTTGATCAAAAAATTATTTGAAAACAATAGTTGAATAGTTGTTAATTGGTATAGTACTGCTAGATTTCATAAATACCAAACAAATAAGCTTTCATAGCCAAGAAACGAAAAACTGTTACAACTAGCCCCCCGCTTCCACACACAAATAAACAAAAATAATTAACGACTCTGCAGTGTTGGTAGCAACTGTTAGTGCATAGAGTACCTACCTAACTGTTATTAAATAAAACAGACAGACATGCGGTCAGACAGGCGAACAACACACTGATCCTATAAGGGTTGCCTTTTTTTTTCCTTATGAGGCACATAACCCTAAAAACGTCGACAAAATAACGTTTCTTGTAAGGGGTACCCATTTAATTTTTAACTTTGTTTGCAACACACATAGGTCCATATGCTAAGAAAGTTTCATCTCTCTCCCTCTTTAGGTATATAAGATGCTGCCCACTGGCAGACGGATGGAAAGACAGACTGATGGACGGACGGATAGAATGACGGACGCTCGGACAGACAGACAAATTTAGTTTAGTAATGCCTCGTTGGCACCCTTGGGTTACGAAACCCTGAAAATAACCGAATCTACATCGCACGCACTTGTTTTGTTTGTCTTGCTCGGCTTTCACGAGGTTCTCACCGTGTAGGATAATTATGTCAGCAATCATTACATGGCTCTCACTTCGGTGCACCACCACCACTTCAGGCCTCAGGGCTTCCACAGTCCTGTCAGTGATGAAGCAGACTCAGTTAGTACAGTGTAATTGTGAGTGTGATCTACCCATTATCAAGAGCTTGGTAGCGCACATACCTGTAGTACGGCGTCTTCGATTCGAAAAAAGCGAGATTTCCACATTCAGAGCACATTGCTGATGCATGACTCTGGCTACAAGGTGGTGCCAAGAAGTCTCCGCATGAAGTCTCCGTTAACTAGACGAGAACAAGCAAAGAAAAAGTTTCTTTGGTCCCAAACGGTTACATTACAAGTGTTAATGAAACAGCCCCAGTAAGTTATCTATCTATTATTATAAAGAGGTAAAATTTGTAAGTTTGTAAGTTTGTAGGTTTGTAAGTTTGTATGTAGGGGGTAATCTCTGGAACTACTGGTCCGATTTGAAAAATTCTTTCAGTGTTAGATAGCCCATTTATCGAGAAATGTTATAGGCTATATACCATCACGCTACGACCCACGGAAGCCAAGCAGTATCGAAAAATGCGGGTGAAACCGCAGGGGACAGCTAGTTATTAATACTTGTGTTGGGGTTATTTCGCGATAGTGATAATGCTGATGATGTTTTAGAGATAATGATAATTAACTGGCGTGCCCGACAGACGTCAACCGAATTAATTTTAAGTTATTAAATATTTTACTGAAGTTCGTAAGTGATTATAAATAGGCTCCAGCAGTCATAGGACTGCTGGAGCCAGCAGCCAAGAGCTATATATTAAGAATAATTTTGTTACGATTTATCGTGAGCATACTCAATGCGTTATTTTTCGATATTCATGCGACTAGTATGTATCACAGCCATTGATATACAAAAAACCCACAGCGGCTTAAGTCAAACTAAACGAGCCCTGTCTGAAGGATTTTAGTTGACGTTCTTGCGTGTGCGGTCGTTAACGTAAGGCGAGACACGTGTACCCCCCCCCCCCGCACCCCCCCTGGGCGCGGGTGACACGTGCGTGGAATACGCCGGCGGCCGCGAGCACGCCGCGTCGCCGCGCCGCGCGCTCACATTCTTTACCTAATTGCATAATAAAGTGGCGCGGTGTCGTCTAATGACGTGGAATGTGCGCGCCCGCCGCGTGAGCCTCGCGCTGTCAGTGCAGCTCCGCGCGCGCACGCCGCGTGCCACCGCCTGCCGTGCCGCTGCTACGAGCTCACAACACTAGACACGCCTGTCCACTGACGCCGGCTACTAGCTTCGATATTCCGACGAAATCGTACGACTACCAAACAGGTTCAATGAAACTATGAGGTTTATATACCTTTTCTTTACTTTTAATAATTTATGATTGTTTCAGTAAAATGCTGACCTGGCAGGATTCAAAACTAACTAGTTTTGAATGCTGCCGGTGCAGTGGCCGCGTTTTCGTCCGCGTCAAATGTCGTGAAACACAACAATGCCATTGCAATGCAATGCCAACAATGTCAAGAAGTTTTTTTCGTTCGGATTCCTAATACTTTTTTAAAACAATGTTGGTCCATAAAAAAATCTAAAAGGAAATTCCGTCAGAATCCCTCGTGCTGTTTTGGAGATTAGCCAGACCAAACAAACAGATAGACAAAGAAATATACAGGCGGACGAAAATGTTGAAAATTGCATTCGTTGAAATAGAGCACAATACTCAACAATACAGTGTGCTGGTCAACCCTAGTCACAACAACCCTGTTGTTTATTTTTTAAGGTGGGAATTTGTTTAATGACTTGTCTCGCTGTAGGCAGAGCAGGAAGGCATGTCAGACTTTTACGGACTAAATACCATACCTTTGTTATATACTTATCTACTCTATGCGTTGTAGGACTACGGGATTCCTTTTCTGAACATGCCCGCGGCCTTAGCGGGCATCGGCACTACGGCGCCCCTACGAATTGCTGATAATCTCTTTGAGAAGCGTGTGGACCACTACGCACTGTCGACAATTTGGCCGGACTGCGAGCTGCCCATTGCTCGGCGTCCGTCTGCGTGTGTCGAGGCTGGCAGTCTGGGACGGAATCTATGATCGGTATAGAATGTAGTCGTAGTTGGTTAGTATTTCTGTGTCTTAAGAAAAAATATACGTAGTTTTTTTTGTTTTTTACCTAGGTAAGGGAGCGGGGGGCTAATTGTAACAGGGGTAAGTTGTAACAAACGTTTTTTTACCTACAAAATAGATGAATAATCGTTTGATTTTCAACCTTACTTATTATGTACTACCCATTTTGTCATATAAGCGCGATCAGTTCAGATCAGACCCCGCCGGACAGCGCAGGAAGCGGTTTTGTGCAGGCGCTCCTATAAAGCCACGTAATGGACTTTTTTTTGTTTATACAAATATGATTATCGTAGATTTTTAATTGTTTAGCTGTTGTTGATTCATACGAATAGCTTTAGCATTTGTTTGGTTACATGTAATTTCACACTAAGTAAGCAACTTTTTTTTAAAAAGATTTTATTTCAAAAAAACCTCGCAGTGGGGTAAGTTGTAACACTTGTACGGGGTTGTAATTTGATACAACTTGCCCATTTTTCTATTAGATTGTGAATAAAACTTAAAAACCTAAGTATGTTATAATGTATCTCAGGTAATGCTAAATAATAAAATAAATACGCTAAATAATAATAAAATACAATGCTAAATACGTTAAATTAATCAAAAGTTTGCTTACTGAAGTAGTTAAGAATGTTAAGATTATAAATGGCTGTACGCCAAAAAATCCTTAATAGTTGAAGTGCAGAAAGAACATGTTATTTGTTTATTTTTGAATATTTTTCTATAAGATTCAGAATAAAACTTAAAAATATAAACCTGTTTTAGCGTTTGTAAAGTTTCAAGTTAAAGGTTCAAGCTTGTTACAACTTGCCCCAATCACGGGGTAAGTTGTAACACCCGTCAGTTTTTTTTTCAAAGACGTTTCTACAAAAATACATTACAGTTTTGATCAAAAAATTATTTGAAATCACTAGTTGAATAGTTGTTAATTGGTATAGTACCTACTGCTAGATTTCATAAATATCAAACAATAATAAGCTTTCATAGCCAAGAGACGAAAAACTGTTACAACTAGCCCCCCGCTCCCCTATACTGAAATGTCGCCGCGCCGTGGATAGTATTACTCTTTATGTACTCAGCAGAAATAAGTTCCGGGACTTACATGAAAATATTTATAATGCTCAGTAATACGCGTAACCTTTCCAAAGCTGACTTTCAAGTTATTTGATACACAAAAATTTGGCCCATATTAAAAAAACTGTTTCTTTTCTTTTTTTTTCATATAAATATAAAAATCCAAATAATTTATTCCTCTTTTATCGTTATTTAGGTGTAAATACAACTTATTTCAATACCAGTATTGGTGTGATCAATACCTTGATCTCGTGATCAATACCGTGATCTTGTGAGCAATTCTGTGATCTCGTGATCAATATCTTGATCTCGTGAGCGATACCATGAGCTCGTGATCATAATGTAAATCGTGATGGTAATGAATACCAGTTCAATTAATTACATTAGGGCAGAAATAAAACTTAGAGCATTTAACCTATGGAGATGGCAAGGAACGAATTTCTGAACAAATTATTCTGCCATTTTTTGCGGGGGGCACACGTACAGCACACTAGGAAAATCTGACAGTTACACACAAATGCATGCAGGTAGCATGCATTTGTGTGTAACTGTCAGATTTTCCAATATTATTTATTATCCTTATTTTTATAGTGTGCAATAAACGCACACTATAAAAATAAGCTAACAATTGAAAAACCACACACATCTCAACTCCACGTACGTAACTACGTAGTTAGTTTACACGCAGTATAGGGGCACCTATACTGCGTGTAAACTAACTACGTACCACGATATTTTTCTATCGTAATGGTATAAAGTTTATTTCGACAATGTGCTTAAATACTTAAAACTATATTGGCGCGTCACGCATACTTATATGTGATAAGAAACATCATAGTTTCGTAGATTTGTAGTAACAGATCGTTTTTTACAGCTGGAAACTGCACAATTAACCATTTTTGGAGAGAACTTTTTTGCGACACAATGCGATACACAATGGCGGCGATCGCGCATTGAACTAGTTTGATATAACGTGTATGGCCATATGGCCAATGTACTTTGGCAGAGGGGTAAGACCTGCTTGCCGTCTCCATAGGTTAAATGCTCTAAGAAATAAAACCATTAAAATACTCGTTTTTATTTTCGAATCAGTCTATTATAATTCATCTGCTATTTGATCACCGATTGCAAGGTAACCATAGAAATTGGTTACCTTGCAATCGGTGATTCGGTGATTGAAGAATATTACAATGATTGTACAAATCATTACCTAAATTGGGGTGCGCTAAAGTTCTCCTAAATTTTCAATTGCGATAATAGGAAATCGGAAAATGTTTTTCCTAACATTTTTCATCCTATCAATCACAATTCCTAACTACTCTGTCTCTAATGTTCATAATTCCGAAGCATTCAACTTCATAATGTCGGTAGCAATAAACATCTATTATACTTTTATTTGTTTTCCAATACTTTCTCAACATAACCATATTTTATACTATTATATCTTTTTGTTTAGATTTATACACGGTACTATTTATAGTCATTGGTTTAAGGTAAGTTAGAACTGCGACCATAATGCACGAGCCGAGCGAGCGAGTGAAGGCGGAGTGCCGCTCCAGCAGGGACTCAAACTGTAACCGTATTAAGTGTTTTTAACACTGTTTTTTAAAACAGTTTTAACAGAAAAACACTTTTAAATGTAATGTTTGTATTTGTAACTATCTGTAACCTTTTATATGCGTTAATAAGTGTTAATATTTGTAACAGAAATAATTACTTAGTTGCACAGTAAGTATGTTTGACATTTAGGTACACTTATTAACAATGTTAACACTTTTATAAATGTTTTGGGTTAACACATTGAAAACACATTCATAAGTGTTACATATCTGATTCTGTTACCAACTCAACATGTAACACTTATAATTCTGTAACCTTTATGAAGGTGTTTTTAAGTCCCTTCGCTCCAGTCATTCAGTCAAGTTTTAGAAACGAATCGGACCTATTCATAATTATTTGTTTAGGTTAGGTTAGAACTGTGAGCAACTACGCGCGAGTCGAGCGAGCAAGGCGAGCGGTGCGGTGCCGCGGCAGCGGCCGGCGAGCGCTACCTCGAAATTAGTTGCAATTTTTTTAAGTAGTTTTTTCATTGTGCCCGCAAGACGACCTCTCTGACCTGAATTTCATTCATTTAAGGCAAAAATCAGTGAGACGACCTTTAATCATTCTAAAAAATATGTTTAGGGATAAAGCGTTATGATAAAAAACAGTAGGAGTTTAAATATATTTACATTAATGATATTATTAATTACAATTTTCGGAAACATGAGTATTATGAACATCGCCGGTAGCACTACAAATAGTTTCAATGAAAAACATTAAGATGAAAAATTTTAGGAAGAGTGATCATTCGTATTTTAGATCGAACTTTAGATGATCCAATACGGACCTCCTAAATTAAGCTTCTGCGGGTTAATACTACAAAAACTTATAAAAAGCACATTTTTCACCTTTTCGATTATAAATCTTTTCTGTTTTTTTAATCGATAGAGATAAAACGATGTTACGTATGGCGGCGGTTATTTGTTGCTCAAGCAGACCGGGACAATCAAGGTTGACGCTGAACATTTTGTGCAAGTGTGTTTTGGGACATAATATGCATTCTCCTTGTCTCTACGCGTGTACCAAATAAAAAAAACCGGGCAAGTGAGACTCGGACACGCGCACTGAGGATTCCGTACCAACTAACCTATGAGAACAGTTAAATTCTCGATTCGAGTCTTGGAAGATTTTTACAAACCGCAAAAAAATAGTTCTTGATACGTAACTACAACTTTTCAGTTTTCAGATTTTACTCTATATTAGTGCCACGTGATCTTGCTTCATCAAAATTTTCAGGATTACCCCACGAACGGGAAGTAACCCATGATTTCCTCGAGAGTGTCGAAATGTACGTTTATTTGCGACATAAACAGCAATATCTTTTTTTTTTAATTTACGCTTAAACTAGTAAGCATTCGCACAATTTCGAGAAACCGCAGACTTGAGTATATATGTATATATGGTTTTAATTTCAACTTGATACCTCTACGCGTTCCCGATATAAAGGGTCTTGACAGATAGACAGACAGACAGACGGACAACAAAGTGATCCTATAAGGGTTCCGTTTTTTCCTTTTGAGGTGGACGGTGGACCCCTAATAATGTACTAGGGGAAGTTGCGATCTGGACTATATGTTGGATTGGACCATCGAGGCAAAAACCAAATTGTGCACAGTGCTAGTAGAACCAGAGCTGGTGCACACGAGTCCTAGTCCAGTCAGTGTGGCGTCCTCTCCTCACGTCAGGGACGTGGCGGCGCCACGCGGGGGGGGGGGGCTGCATGTGGACGTTACGACGATAATTTATGTGTTGAATATTACACAATTTATATAATTATTGATTCTGTGTCTATTATTCAATTTTGTTGAATCATGTTCACGTTTTGAACCTTTTTTTGAGATTAGCTCTCGATTATAAAATGATTTCATCATTTAAAAATGGTACCATGTTCAAAAAGTGTAGATATAAATCTAAACAGCTAGAAAGTTAGAAGTATAACCCCTTTCCACCATCGGACAAGCCGTCGTACGGTGGGTATCCACCCTTACGTTGTCCAAACCTCTACGGTCCGGACTAAGCGTTTCGCCTCGTCCTTCATACCGCGTACATCGAGGGACTGGAACAATCTGCCTGCTGCGGTTTTTCCGTCCGATTATGATTTGGGTGTCTTCAAGGCTAGAGTGAATAGGCTTTTAATAAACTAGTGCGCCTCACCATCGACGATTGCATCACTGCTTACCATCAGGTGGGATCGCAGTCAAGCACTAGTTTATAACGACTAAAATAAAAAAAATAAAAAAAATGTATATTGCCAATAATAATAAGGGCCTATTTCACCACCTATGATTAAGTTTCGAGTATCTTACTTGGCAGATAATTTCATACAAATTCTGTCACATTTTTGAATTTATTCAGTGAGTAGTGCCTACTCGGACATTGTGAAACAGGCCCTAAGCGTAAAGGCACGTCCGGGTGATTAATGACAATATTGAAGATTTAAACGCGAAAACACAAATTGACCTAATCACTAAATAACCGGACAATTAGGAAATACTCGTGACATAAATGTAATCAATTCCATAAGACAAACAAACAAACAAAACAAAACAAATAATTTACAGATGTTGACGAGATAAACAGGACTAAGGAAGACATAATATTGTTTCACATTAAATTGGCCCTTCCCCGCTCGTCAATCACCAAGAATGGCTTGCATAGGATGAGCAAGTGCTTATTGACTCTGACTTATGATCAGACAGAATTACTTTTAGCAGTCGAAAAGTAAGTACCTGTATATAATGGGTATATTAGGTATCTAGTACTGTTTCGTTTTGTATAACTTTACAGTTAGTTTTGGGTCTTTCTTTTGTATCTCTTGTTTTTAAGCAATAACTTTTTTTATGTCTAACAGTTGCATAAGTTCAAGATTGTGTCTAAAGTCAACAGCTCTAGCTAATAGCTCCTATAATAAAAGTTCGACTTAGTTTAGGAGTTAGAGAATTCCATAATTTCTGTGAAATGCGTACAACCTCTAAAATAAGTTAAAATTGTGATTAGTTAATTGTTCTTAGTTTAAGAAATGGGGGAATGGCGACTGCGACTGTCGCCACCCAGTGTTGGGCACGTCATCATTACGGTGTTAAGTTCCCTCTTTTAGGAGTGGCTTGAGCGACAACACGGCGTTCTCACTATTCGCATGACGCAGGTCCTCACTGGTCATGGGAAGTTCGGATTCGTATAGAAGAAACGCCCGGTGTGCCATTGCGATGACTGCCCGGAGGACACGGTGGAGCATACGTTGAAGGGGCGCCCCGCTTTACCGCAGCATCGCCGTGTCCTCGTGGGGGCGATCGGTGGCAGCGACCTCTTGCGCCGGGCCCTGGTACAGCCCATGGTCTGAAGCGAGGAGCAGTGACAGGTGGAAGGCTCCTTCTGCGAAGCTGTAATGTAACGCTAGCGAAGTAGGCGCCCGCACATGAGAGACCATAGCCATCATCACGCCCCCACCACTGGGATTTCGATCCCGATTTCCAGGCACCGTATGTGCAGGCTTGCGTACGACGAGCAATGGGTAGCTCACCGTCCGGATCAAGCTCAGTGGACGTCTGACACAAAAGAGCGAGAGAAGGTATATCGATGATACCACCCACCACCACCTTAAAAACAAACGCAGCATTTTGTTTAAGGTGGCCGTTAGCATGCCTTGCAAGCTAGTTGTTTCATACAAAACAACGTGATCCAACGCAATGTTAGATGACTCGGCAGCGCGAAAAAACGCCTCAACACTCTGTTAGCATTCGATAATTCCGCCATTCATTCGAATATTTCAAACTTGTGCCAGGAAGGACGAAATTTATTCAAAAACATTAAAACTTTTAGCAAAAAAAGGACCAGGCAAGGGCCAGTCGGACTCGCGCGCTGATGGTTCCGTACCAACTTACCTATGAAAACAGTTCAATTCTCAAAGCGAGTCTCGGACATTTTTCATTTTTTTTTCTGGCGACCGCGTCGTAACAACAAATCTTCTGTTTTCAGAATTTTCCCTATATTTGTACTGTAAGACCTAGCTTTACGCCAAATTTCAAGATTCTAGGTTAACGGGAAGTACCCTATGAATTTTGATTCCTTAGAGAGTGTCAAAATGTACGTTTTTTGCGATATAAACGGCTAGGTATATCTTTTGTTTTCGTTAACTTACAAGTTTAATTTTTGCGCAGCTGCAAGGGACCCCGGACTTAAGTATATGGTTTGTTAACCATATAAGTGGTCCGATAACTGAAACAGTTAATTCACAATCTGGCGCGCGTTACATTGTCAACTGTGTGACGGTTCTCCCTGGTTGGTCGGTCAACCTTCAGACCTGCTCACTGACGTAAGCAGTTCAGCGCCGGCTGTCTCGTAAAGTTAGTGTGTATGTGTTGTTAGTGACTTATTAATCATTCAAATGGCATTTCTTTGGTCACAGATTCATTTTACTTCCGCGACAATTCCATGTAGCTAATTCTAAAGCTGTGAACTATTTTCAACACGGAATCAATTAACAATCACAAAAACACTGTTTGTTTACATTCCAAACCAAACGAAATAACAAACAAATATGGCGGCGAACACATAGTTCAACCAATCAGCACGCGTGGTGCGTTCTGTTCTATACCATTTGACAACTCGCGCGATAGATTGTCATTTAACAGTTTCACTTTGATATATTACGAGGAAGAGCTCGTGGCTAGATAAAAGCAGCCGCACGGGTCGATCTGCAACGCTCGCCAAGGCTGCTCTGTGGATGGGTGAATCTTAACGTACCGAGTTTCCTCCGTGTCTCAGAAAGCACGTTAAGCCGTTGGTCCCGGCTGTCATTTGTAGATCTTTGGCAGTCGTTACGGATAGTCAGAAGCCAATAAATCTGACTCTAGTCTTGCCATGAAGTACCGTGTTACCCCAGTTAATGGGTTGTGGAGGTCTGGTAGGTAGCCGCTCCTCGTAAAATACTGATATTCAGCTAAATCCGGCTTGAATGGAAGCCGACCCCAATATAGTTGGGAAAAGGCTAGGCAGATGATGAGTTTGATATATTACAATCTACCGTAAAATGCATTAAGTCGTCAGTTGTTTGTTTTGGTTCACAATCTTTCGATAGTTATCGCGAGATAGTTTTTAACCTAACAGTATTTAAAGTTTTACGGTGACATAATACAGACATAAGGAAAATAATTTCATAGTGCCGCAGAGCAGCGTATTGGGATCTCTTTAGTTCCTCCTCTACATCAATGACCTTCCATGTTCCAAGTATCGCATCGTACAGTGATGTTGTTTGCTGATGACACTACTCTTGTCGTGAATGTGACAGAGTAGACAATTACGAGCACTGGTTGAACTCCAGTAACCTTAAAAAAATATCCAAAAACATACAGGAGAAACCCGTCAACTTTGACTATTAGGTAAATATAATGGCGGTACTATCAAATAAGTAGTCAGGCATACAATTGGATCAAAATTGTGACTGATAAGCATGTCGAATATGTTTGTGACAAAATGACAGATTTGTCTGTATGCACTAAGAGCCACGGTTTCAGCTGAGGCGGCTCTTTGTGCTCATTGCGGAATGTTTCGTGAGTAGACTCATCACTTACACGGTCTCTTATTGTGGGCTAATACGGTGGATGTCGGATGGATGTTTATTGTACCAAAATATGTGTGTACTCTGTGGAGCTACGTATGATAGCTGTAAACCACTGTTTAAAATATACAACAAAATATTTTACCATTAGCATGCATTCATGCTACAACATTATGACTATTTATACGACAAAATCATAGATATGTTATTATGCATAGAGATGTCACTAAAACCTATAGTATGTGGTGTCTAGAGATAAACATAGTACTACTATCCTATCCGTGTATAAAAGAAAAATTGATTTACTGGCTGATACAAATGTTTTTACAGTGTTAACGAATTTAAGGCACGCATCGAACGCGAAGAAATAATGTAATGGCAATACCTAGTGGGATATATTTTTACTTTATTTCTAAATGGACTTCCATAGGTACTATTATCATTATTTAGATATTTTAACCATATTCATGGACATTACAATAAATACTTTAATTTATGTATAAACTTAGATTTACGACTACTATTGTCATAATTTTGACGGGTTAACGATATTCATGGACACTTAATTCAATTATTGTATAAAATCTGACATTTTATAGTACCTAATTGTGTTGGTAACTTCTGATGTCTTAATATGAAATTTTAAAATATTTAATGATTTTACAAATTAAATATTTGCACACCACATGGGCCTCATTTATATTAAAATCATTCTACTTAGTATTTATTTATCTACTTGCTTTTACCCGCGGCTTCGCTCCCGTCAAATGACTACCCTACATATCCTACGCTACCCTACCCTACCTTCCCTACACTACCCTACCTACCCTACACTACACTACCCTACACTACACTACCCTACACTACCCTACACTACACTACCCTACACTACCCTACTTTACCTAACTTTTTTTTTTAGAATTTTTCTCTCCGTAAGAACCATCATTGAACTTCAAGGAACATTTTAAAAAAAGAATCAGCCTAATCGGTCAAGCCGTTTTCATGTGATGTCGTGACAACGGAAAACGGGTTTCATTTTTATATATATAGATAAGCTTTCTGACTATATACAGTTTTTATTTTACAGTAAGTATAATAAAAAACTCTAAACTAATTAAACTAACTAGTCAGAAAGCTTATAGATAAATAAATATAATATTGTACATATTAATTTAAATAAATGATAATTTATGATATTGTAAATAAAAAAAATAAAAAAAATCTACTTTGTACACTTACACCGTGCCAAATAGGTAATTATTATAATCACTTGTGTGTTGTGGACGCACTTGCATTTAATCAGAAAAGGTATTTACTCAGTTGAGGACAACGTCCACGATCTTCATATTCAGGCGCTACGTGAACATTGTTAATGTTCAATTATTACAATGTCAGTACCTAGGTCGTTCCAAATATAATGAATCCCATCCAAATTAGATAGTTTATTTATATGCGTATTGTTTATCGTAAATAAAGAGTTGACAATATAAAAGGATTGCAAAAACATAGGGTAGGTACCTAAATAGGATGTACAGTCAAATAGGTAGATATGCCAAGATCAGTGATTACTTGATTAGGACACATCGACACGGCGCCCCTCACGCGAGCGACGCGCGACGTGACACTCACACACACTAACATGACGGAGCAACCGTGACGTGTGCTGATGCTGACGGCAGCTGAGCTTACGTGGGTAACAAAACTGCTACGACAGGAATAGCTGTACAAAGCAGAGTCGTGTGCCTACACCTATCGGAGTACCTAATCGAGTCCTCCAGTTACATGAAAGTGATGCGCGGCCGCGCCTCTCGTATGCTAACTACAGCCGGTGACAACGCGCACAGGTGACCGCTACTACTGCGGCTCACCACGACTCATCCTCATCTCAATTAAACACTACTAATTGACGAGACAATATGTACTCGTACGATACCGACCTGCATACTACATAAGTACTTTAGTTAACAACAATAATAATAAGTACTCGTACTGAATATTCTGCACATTACCAATGCTACGAATGCTCACGCTCTAGGGAACGGACTAGAGTCATTAGCTAACCAACAGCAACCTTCGTACGCGCTCTCTGGTGTGCTGTTGAGTCGTGGGTGTCAAGTCAAGAGTAGGCGGAGAGGCTCACATGCGAGTGTCGCGGAGGGTCCCGCGCGCCAGCTGCCGGCCCGGCTGCGGCCCGGCCGCTAGCCGGCTGCGCCCGCCGGCATCCCTCACTGAGCACTGTCACTGCACCTCACTGCGCACTCGACACACTCGCGCACTGCACCGCCGCACTCCGGCGCGCTGTTCCGACACTTTCAAAGTTGTGTTGTAAAAGTTGCGTCGTACGATCGTATGCGTCGCGCGGCGCCGGCGAGGACACGTGCGAGCGGCGCGGCGGCGCGGACCCACTGGCGGCCGCCACGCGCCGCCCGCGGCCGCGCGCCGCCGCGTGCGCGCGCACTCCGCCGCCCGTGGCGCGCGTGCAGCCTGCACTCACTGACAGGACACCGGTTCGAGTTTGTTTCAGACACGCAGCTTCCATTCATATGCAGTTCGGAGCGTTTCTGCGTATGCATGGCACCCTGTGCATATAGACGATTCATATCAATAGGCGACCACAGTTTCATTGAATGGCATTTTGTCTTAAATCGATATCAACTAGTGATTGACTGCGATGCCACCTGATGGTAAGCAGTGTTGCAATCGTATAATATGTATTAAGTATGTGTAAAGATGGCACGTTGTAATAAGCGCTAGTACTTAAACATAATTAAAAAAAATGAAGGTGTGCGGTCGGTAAGAGTGTGGCTGGTGATGGGCGCGCGGTGTGTGCGGCGCAAGTAAACCGTGTCAGCGCTTGTGTGCGGCGCGGCGTGCTGTGTGCAGCGAGGTGACACACATCGCCCGAACACGCGCTGAATTAGTAATCGCCGCGAGCGCGCCCCCGCCGCCCGCGCCCCGCGCCTCGCGCCCCCGGGTCACCGGCAGCGCCAGCATAACCAACGTGCTGCAACACCACTAATAGATCTCTTAAATTGCTTAACTAGCTTTGAAATTGGCTTCCTCATCTCAGTAAATAAAAAAACTACATTGTTTAAACAAAGCAAACATATACACTCTCACATTAGTAATAGAAGTTTAATAAGAATATATAGAGTTGTAGCATGGCAAAATGGTCCAGCAGACATACCGCATCTAATAGGATTTGTTTTGGTGGGAAATCATTAAAATGTCTTCTTCCTTTCTTGGGCAAAGCAGGAGGGCGTGTTACACTTTTACTGACCCCACCTTTGCTTCTTCTTCGCCTTCGATCCAGGGTCCCGCTTTTCCTTCCAGTAGATAACCCATGTCCCCAGAGGCTTTCACCCTGCTCGGCCCCTACGGTTTTGCTAACATCTGTTTGAGACGCAACGGTGGCGGTACAGGAACCTCCTGAATTTCCCATGGCCGGTGAGGATCTGCGTCATGCGGAAAACGAGGACGCCGTAAGGTCTTTTTCTACTCCACAAAAAGGGAATTTACCGCCATAATTATGGCGTGCTCAAAGAAAGTAGTAGTTAGGAAAAAATATCGTTGTGATTGTAGTCGTCATGACCTTATGTTCGTTGGTAAATTCAGTTTTGATATAATTTTGATGGATTGTTCTACTTTTGCCAAAATTGATTAAATCCTAGCTCGTGCTGATATGAACGTATTGGGAGACTAGTCGCAGAGGGTAGCGGGATCCGACGCACGGTTCACCGCTGGCCGACCGCAGTTAGTTGGCGGCACAAGAAATGTGGCAGCCACACAAGAAAAGCTGCCCGTCAACTGGCGAAAAATTCCGGAATGCGCATCCCGGAATTTGCGCATCGTGTTGGTTGACGACTAGACGAGAGGGCCCGAATGCCCGATGGACATTCCCAGGCTAGTTCCGTAATGATGTCGTCCTTTCAGTGCGAGCCTGAAAGTTAGCAGCTTGGTACCTCATTTCACTTCCTTGTCCTCTCACTCATTCACTCAAAATAGAAAAGGAATAAGAAAAAGAGTATTGCAAGACAGCGGCTGCACTCCCTCTCTCACAAAGTGTACCTCACTAACAACACTACAAGGTCTGCACTCAAATCTCGAGACGAAAAAACCAGCTCTCTTATTCCTTTTGGAGACGTAGATAAAATGTCCATCCGACGTGTCGTATATTTCATACCCAGGGTTTACCTTGGAGCACAACTTTAAGCCACGTGCGTATGTGTGTACGCCCGGGACGATATCTGTTAATGGCGTCTCCGTAACCTTGAGGACTCCAAGTTCTCTACGCTTCGGGTCTTAGTGGACACAGGCTAGGATAAAATTGTCTACGCTTGTGTCTACCGCTCGCACAGCGGAGATCAGGAGACAACCGGGCTCACACAGAATTTAAGTGAGGCGGCGGATGCGACTCAGCAGCGGTACTTCCCGCCCAACTGGTGTTACTGGGGGATTTCAATGTCCACCATCAAGACTGACTTTTTCCGTTCCGGTGCACAGACCGTAGGTACTGGTAGAGAGATGAATCGCGAATGATGAATAGCGTTAAATCTTACAAAGCTGGTCCAGGGGGCAACAAGGGCGCCTAATTGCTTGGACCTTCTGCTGACAACAGATCCAGACCAGACCACTACTCAGTGTCGATATGTGCACCTCTTGATAACTCCGACCACTGTCTGGTGAAATCTGTATCTGTCTACTCTCCGCCCGATCCCAGCCCCAGAGGCACCCGGCGACTCCGCGTCTCCGCGTGTTATCCTTGGCAGCTCACTTGCTTTTCTTCGTCGTGCGCAAATGCCGTGACAGATGTATTGTAACTTCTGGCGAAGCTCGACCATGGTTTAACACCGAGTGTAGTCGCGCTTATGCGCTTAGACACGCGGCCTACCGAGCTTGGGTCGACGCTCGTACGCGCAACTCATTTGACGTTAGTGAAAAGAAGAAGGCCTTGTGAATAGGACTTCCAAATCCTGCAAGAAAGTTTCTTTTTTAGGGTTCCGTAGCTAATTGGCAAAAACGGAACCCTTATAGTTTCGCCATGTCTGTCCGTCCGTCCTCGCTTAATCTCTGTGACCGTTAGCTCTAGAAAGCTGAAATTTAGTACCAATATGTATGTCAATCACGCTGACAAAGTGCAAAAATAAAAATTTGAAAAAAAATTATTATTAGGGTAGCCCCCTACATGTAAAGTAAAACGCGATTTTTTTTTAATTTCAACCCTTACATGTGATATATTGTTGGATAGGTATTCAAAAATGAATACGGGTTTACCAAAGTATTTTTTTGATAATATCAATACTTTCGGAAATAATCGCTCCAAAAGTAAAAAACAGTATGTCACCCCCCTCTAACTTTTGAGCCATAAGTTTAGAAAATATGAAAAAAATCTGGAAAGTAGAGCTTTATACAGACTTTCTAGGAAAATTGTTTTGAACTTGATGGGACGGACAGTTTTTGAAAAGTTGGGCACACTTATTGTGACCGACGGGAAACAACGGAACCCTACACTGAGCGTGGCCCGACACGCTCTTGGCCGGTTTTTTTTTTCTTGTAGGGGAATCATCAGAATGACTTTTTTCACTCTTGGGCGGAGCAGGAGGGCGTGTCAGACTCTTACTGACTAAACCCCTACCCGTTCCTTCGTTGCCTTCGATCTGGGGGGGACTCGGTGTCAACCTTTCGGAATACCCATGTTCCCCAAAGGCTTCGGCCCTGCCGGGCCCCTACAGTTTGCTGACATCTCCTTGAGGCGCGCGTGGAACAAAACGCGCCGTTGATGACTGGGCTCGGTCCAGATTATTTCCAGACTGCCGGACGGCGAGCTACCCAGTGCTCGCCGTCCGCGAACCCGCGCCTACGGTGGTCGGAAATCGGGATCTGGATCTCAGCGGCGGCGGCGTGAGGACCGTTCCCTCACGCGCTCGTGGTCAGCATCCTCCTTCACTAGCATTACTACTTCGCAGAAGGAGGCGATCGCCTGCCACCCCTCCTCGCTCCGGACCATGGTCTGAACAAGGGCCCGGCGCGAGAGGTCGCCGCCTCCGATAGCCTCCACAAGGACACGGCGGTGATCCGCCCAAGCGGAGCACACGCTAGATAGTGCTGAATTCATCATTAGGGTTCCGTACCTCAAAACCCGGACCCATTAAATGCCCGGTAAAAGTGCACCTCTATACATATGAAAAGGAGAGTACTACTTAAGCATGATAAACGGATGTACGACTAACCTTATTTCGAATGTACGCTTGTCCGAACTAATTAGTGTAAAAATAATAAAATATTAAAATGAGAAATGTGACAGGTCCGTCTCAAGGTGCTCTTTGTGCATCTGTTATCAAACTTCATGTATAATTATGAATGTGTTTTCTAATGGAACTCAAAAAGAGTGTTTGAGACTTACGATAAGGCAGTGTGATTTAAGACCTTAGTCTTCACAAATTGGGCAATGTTAAAAAATACTTGTTACTGATAGGGATGCATTAAAAAATCGATTTCACTTTTGTTGAAACAGCGACGATCGTAAAGTATCGATTCTTGCTCGTAACAACTGCTACAGTAGAAAATAATGGAAACGCCACTGTGCCGTTCGTATAGCACCTCGCTGCAATCGAATAGCGCACCAACCTAATCTTGATACTTAGCCGATTTTTTATCTGTCAGTTTATTAGTTTTTCAAATTGTAGTATTTAAAAAAAGTAGCAACAACAACAAGATGTTTCCTCGATAAACAACTGATTTCTTATTACCAAAAATAAAAATTAAGGGAAAAGTTCACGACATATTTTAGGAATTATAAAAAAATAAACATTGCAAGTATTGAATAACAAAATAAGCTCAAAATATAAGTAGAAATTTAATTTTCAGCAAAGTATCAATTAAAGTAAGAGCAGCACAACACAATTTTTTAGCATAACCATTACCGGCCTTTTAATGTTCCCTATCATACACTCAGGCCACCTATCTAGGAGAGCGAATGAGCCATAATCCACCTCGCGGGCCCAGTGCGGTTTCGTGGATGTCACATGTCTTCGAGTTATTGGTTGACAGGCCTGTTGGTCTAGTGGTTAGTGGCCCTGACTGCTATGCTGTTGGTCGTGAGTTCGATTCCCACCCAGGACAAATGATTGTGTGATGAGCACGTTCATTTGTTCTGTGTCTGGGTGTAATTTATCTATAATATGTATGTATTTAGAAGTATATAAGTAAGTTTATCAGTTGTCTAGTACCCATAACACAAGCTCTGCTTAGCTTGGGACTAGATGGCGTTGTGTGGATAGTTGTGGAACATATATTATTGGTTCTAGGACATGCTGGTTTCCTCACGATGTTTTCCTTCACCGTTTTGAGAGCAGTGGTGACAAAATAAATTACACAAAGTAATACGCCTGACTGGGTTTGCACCCGTGACCTAAAACTTGCAAGTCAGGGCATTTCTCATTGGGCCACCACTGCTCTTACAACAAAGAAATGCAAATAAATTATAAACATAATCTGTGTGCTCGATGTTTATAGTTTCAAATTAACTACTTATGCCGTATGTCATGTAAGAAAGTAAAAACAGCTTTGTACTCATCAATTACTTACACTTCACCTCGTAAATAACCTCCCTGCTAGCACTTTGGATCGTTTTATTCATTATACTTCTATTTTTGCGTCGTTTCAACAGAAAAATTTGGTCTTTCTTCACTATGAAACGTCATTTTATGGGGAATGTTGCCAACATACAAAAAACCGGCCAAGAGCGTGTTGGGTCGCGCTCAGTGTAGGGTTCCGTAGTTTCCCGTCCGTCACAATAAGTGTCCCCAATTTTTCAAAAACTGTTCGTCCCATCAAGTTCAAAATAATTTGCCTATAAAGTTTATATAAAGCTCTACTTTCCAGATTTTTTTCATATTTTCTAAACTTATGGTTCAAAAGTTAGAGGGGGGTGACACACTGTTTTTTACAATGTGTCCCCCCCTGACACATTGTTTTTTACTTTAGGAGCGATTATTTCCGAAATTACTGATATTATCAGAAAATGATTTTAGTAAACCCCTATTCATTTTTGAATACCTAACCAACAATATATCACACGTTGGGGTTGAAATTAAAAAAAAGATAACTTTCCACTTTACATACGGGGGGCTACCCTAATAAAAAAAAATCCTATTTTTATTTTACCACTTTGTCGGCGTGATTGATTAGGTACAAATTTCATCTTTTTAGTGCTAACGGTCACAGAGATTAAGTGAGGACGGACGGACAGACATGGTGAAACTATAAGGGCTCCGTTTTTGCCATTTGGCTACGGAACCCTAAAAATGAGTTCCGTTTATAGACTTTTTTGCTAAACTGTTTAGTATCAATACTTACTAGTATCAAGCGATATATTTTAACAAAATATTACAAAGAATCCATTTAAAATACAGACAAAATAAAATGAAATGCTTGTTTGAAATCTTCGGGGAATTAAAAATCACATACTTAGTTTCAAAGTATCGATACGAAATGTTCTTTTATACGAAGGGAAGTATCGAATAGTGAAGTTCCTTGTTTAGATTCGTATCGTGCATCCCTAGTGCGTCAGTGGTCTTTGGTTCTGTCAAACTGACAAGTCACACAACAAACGGCTTTCTTGGCGGCATTCAAAGAAAATCGCAATATTTCTTCGAGTGAAGTTCAGTGGCTGTGTAAATTTTTCGCAAATTGTTTCCTAGTGGA
The DNA here is from genome assembly GCA_030763345.1 of Mythimna separata. Lineage (NCBI taxonomy): Eukaryota > Metazoa > Arthropoda > Insecta > Lepidoptera > Noctuidae > Mythimna > Mythimna separata. The sequence goes on from CM061189.1 coordinate 20,146,762, forward strand.
TATTGTGATGGAAAATTGGTGTAAATTTGTGTCTCTAGTGTCTGGACAACTGAACAATATGGACAATTATACGAGTATGTGGGATCAACCGGCGCTATCACGGTTAAATGGAGGTGAGAAATAGTGAGAATTTTATCGTAGTGTTGACTAGCTCAGCGAAATTTTCCAGAAAATCTAACTGCATACATTTGCTGCCAAAACATTAGAATAATAGCTATTACATAGCTCATTATCGTAGGAAAGGTATACGTTTAAAATGTACCTATTTAACTATTCAGATTTGCGGCAGTCCTAGAGCGAGTAAAGCGAGCGGAAATTTAGGGTACCCTGACAGAATCAGGTTGGAAGGGGAAACCCCCTTCGAGCGCAGGGGGGCGCAATCCCCTTCAAAGATATTTTTTTATACTACCTAGTATGGCGCCGTCAAATTGTTCTTGTGGTCTTTCGCGTTTCTTTTGGTGCATAGGGTAGGGGTGTAACTTCCTCCTACTCTAATCCCCTGTATGTATAATCCTGCAGGCAGCAATAGGACCCGAGGGCCTTCTATCGACTCTACCTTAGCTGTTAGAATATATTTTTAAACAATTATTTTCAACCTTTACTTTGTTACCGCCTCGGTACAATTTTTTTTTTGTAATTTTGGTCAGTGGGTCGTTTCATGAAGTTTTTTTTATAATTTTAAAAATCTGGAAGTATGCATTTGCTACATTTGGGAGATGGTTCATGAAGTTGAAGGTGA